>JAEIFU010002008.1:0-52811 GCA_018904235.1 Lordiphosa stackelbergi
GAAAGCTGCATCTATATAAAAACTATCAGTGGCTGTTGGCTACGCATAGATGACATTTGGAAGACGTATATCCCCACCCTACCATGATCGTCCAGCAGCAAGTCCATTTTTGGGGACGATCCCATAAGTACACTAATTAGGATTCATGGTTGTTCAGGTTCGCTTCTCATATCTCCCGGAAGGGTAAACTCTTTAGGTAGAATTCCTTATAATGTATTTGTTAGAAATATAGGACTTCATGAGTGGAGGAACTAAACATAATTGTCATAATGATTAAGGATGGCTAATGAAATATAATTTTGTAGAAGATAAAAATTATTAACTAGGATTTACTTTAATATAGATTTTGGTTTTTCATTTTCTTAACTTGGTTTGGTTTTCATTCAACAAAATAAAATTCATTTTCAATTTATTGTGCAGGCAAGTGAAAAGTCGCTGAAAAAAGGTTAATGGTATATATAGGTATGTAAGAATGAAAGAAGACTGAGAGCAAATTATGTTTGTTCACAAAACATTAATCACCAATTCGACAAAAATGTAACACTATATGATTTTTTAACTTTTCCTTTACAATTTACAGCTTTTCCGTTCCAGCGGCGAAAGATCTTTCGGCGGTCCAAGTGGATCAGCGGGTTGGTTAAATAGTTTTCGTTTTGGTTTTATAAATTTGTTTTAACGGAGTAGGGAGAGTGTTTGGTTTTGTTGTTTTATTTTGTGGTATTGGATTCGATTCATTTTGCTTTTCATTTGGACAGCCAAAATATGCGCTCTAATTTACTTGAGCATCAGATTCACTGTACATTGTTTCGGCCGATTGGCACACACAATATTTTTCACTTCTCCGACTTTTCGCTTTTTCCAGGCACAAGACAATTTACCCTACTTTATCCATAACCAAATTGGGAAAATTTACCGCAAAAAAATTAAAAAAAAAAAATAAAATGCAAAATAAAACTAATTTACAATTTCTGGCTACGCAGATGGCACTTTCAGTAGGTATTTCTGACTTCGACTGGGCACTAATTTTATGCGGATGCAGGGGCCATCGGCTTGCGACTTTTGGGACCAAGATTTTCCTTTTCCAAAGGCTTCTCTAACACATTTTCACTACCACCAACACTCTAACGCGGGTCGATCTGCTTGGTTTAAAGATCACAAGTACACTGTTTGATTGGGTTTGCACCTATGGGCGTCTTGTGTCTGCAGGGAGCTTTGCGGATGAGAGCGAAAGCTCTGGAGTTAGAAGGGTAGCTTAGAATCCCAAACTTGGTGCCAAATCTTCAATGGACTGGCACCCAAAATGGATTGAATCGTGTTGTCTATCCGACAACTTTTCGTTGTTTCCAGCCAGTGGAACACCCCAATAGTGGTGTCAATGCGCCCATGGCTGGGATCAGAATTGAAACAAACTTCAACCAAAACGTTTTGGGTCGCTTTATTTCGGACTAATTGTTCCACGAAATCTTTAGTTGGGTTAAGCACACTTTTACACTTTATGCTTGTATGTGTATAAGCTTTATAAGCTGAGCTAGGCACAACCACACTGAGCAACGATCAGAAGAAGAAAGAAAGTGGCTGGCCAGCGAAAAGGGAAGCTAACCAGTCGGCGGAAATGCAAGCAGGACTGCATTTTTCCGTACATCGAATACTCACAGGTGTATTTGACGATAAATATAGATTCATTCGATGATCTTTATCTTAATATTTTCGCAAAAATAGAAAAGAGAGATACTACTAGACTTTTAGGGTCGCAGCCCAATTATCCGATAGCCACTTATACACCTCGGGAAACTGTAGCCTCAAAAGGAAACTTTAAAAGATGTTTATATGCATGGTTAAAAAAAAGACCACAATAGGACACAGAGCAGCTCGTCATATGCTGGGCAATGCTGGATCCTAGGGTAACTAATCCTCTCGATTGTGCGTATCCATTCCGGCTCAGAATGATAGGACATCCAGTTGGCTGTGAATTACTCCAACAAATGCTACTCCACTAGATTCAACACTAGCATGTTAATAGCAAGGCACCATCATTAAAAGCCTGGCATAAGGAGGCACTGGCACAAGGCACTAAGAAAATAGAGAAATTAGATTTCTGCAGAAACACTACACTTTTTCCGTACCTGGCCAAAATTAATAAATCACATTTTGACTAACATGTGTGTGTATGCTAGATTGAACTGTTCAGGGCAAAGCAACTTTATGCGGGTGTTGATTAATGTATGAGCGGTTTGCAATCGAACAAAGTCGTTCGCTGATGAGCAGCGATCCGGTTCGGCTGCAAAAAACTAGAAGGTTAGGCTCATGGTCCGGTTTGATAAGCTCAAAAACACAAACTGAGCCAATTCCTTAGGGTTCGGTTCAGTAACGGCACCAGCCTCGGCTTTAAGTGCGTTCCCAGCTTTTTTATACTCTGTACCGAAGGTACATAGAGTATAATAAGTTTGTGCAAAAGTATGTAACAGGGAGAAGGAATCACTTCGGACCCTATAAAGTATATATATTCTTGATCAGCATCAACAGCCGTCTGTCCGTCCGTATGAACAAACAGATCTCAGAGATGGTAAGAGATAGAGGTTTGACATGTATGGGACAAATATTTCTTATACTTGCAGGCAGATCAAGTTTATTTTCAATTTTTGCCACGCCCCCTCCCGCCCCCTTCTAGAGTTAGTTAGTAATTAGCAAAATGTATCAATTTGCCGAAGAAATGATAAAGATCGGATGAGCGGTTCTCGAGTTATGAGCAAATAAGTATATCACACCCCGCCACCCACCCTTTCACAACCAACGCCGCACAATCTTAGAGAGAGAGGAGAGAGAGAGAGAGAGAGAGAGAGAGAGTGAGAGAGAGAGAGAGAGGTACAGAGTATATTATAGTCGGGCTTGACCGACTTTCTCACTTGTTTTTTAATGGAAAAGACAAAAATTTTTTAATCAAAATAGGCCAGTTGTCATTGTATCAGATTGTCATTTCCTAGTAATTTGTTCAAGGGCCGAAAAATTCAGTTCGACTCTAGCGCTCTGAAACTCAACACCAAAATTAATTCAAAATTAAAAAAAAACGAGAAGGCCAAGCTAACTTCGTCTGTGCCGAAGTTTTTATACCCTTGCAAATGTTTTAATATCTTAGAGTTTCAGAACGTCAGCATTAAAATTAAAAATTTTTCTAAATAAAACCCATTTTCTGACCGATGGTTCCTATGGCAGCTATGAAATATAGTCATCCACTTTTGACCAAAACTTACAAATCTGTGTGAAAGCATCTAATATGAATAAACGCTGAGTTGGGAGTCGTGAACATTAAAAACAAAAAAGTTTTTCTCACTAAAACCCATTTTTCGACCGATAGTTCCTATGGCAGCTATAATATATAGTCGTCCGATTTTGACCAAGACTTCAAAATCTGTGTAAAAGCGTATAATATTAATAATCGCTGAAGTGAGACACGATACAAACACGAAACAAAAAAGTTTTTCTCTCTAAAACCTCCTTTTCGAACGATAGTTCCTATGACAGCTATAAGATATAGTCATCCGATTTTGACAAAAACTTCCAGATCTATGTGAAAGCGTATACTATTAAGAATCGCTGAAGTGGAAGACGTTAACATTAAAAACAAAAAAGTTTTTCTCACAAAGACCCACTTTTCGACCGATAGTTCCTATGGCAGCTATAAGATATAGTCATCCGATCCGGTCGGTTCCGACATATTAGCAGTGTGCAGTAAAAAGAAGAATCTGTGCAAAATTTCAGCTCGATAGCTTTAAAACTGAGAGACTAGTTTGCGTAGAAACAGACAGACGGACAGACAGACGGACAGACAGACGGACGGACAAAGCTCAATCGACTCAGCTCGTCACCCTGATCAAGAATATATATAGTTTATAGGGTCGGAAATGAATATATCTATGCGTTGCAAACTTCTGGGCAAAATTATAATACCCTTTGCAAGGGTATAAAAATTCGGTCTCGTTTTTTTGGCTAGCAAATAAGCATAAAGTGTTCATTTTTAGAAAAATCTTTTACAAAAAAATTTGAAAAAAAAAACAAAACAAGAAAAGTGCTTGCCATGGTACATAAAGTCGCTGTTCCCCCACAGAAGTGAGTATGCAGAGTTTCACACAACTTTAAAGAAGCCTTTATGAAAATTTCTTTGATAGTTAACACATTCGAACGGAGTTCATTTGGCTTTGCATATCCTGCACTATGGCTCTTCACCTCTTTCACAATTAAGTAAGTTGTTATGGCGAGTAAAACCTCTGCTACTCAGTTCATTACTTTCTTAGACTAACACATTATCGGAACTCAATTCAAAAGGACAAATGGATAGTTCAAGGCGTTCTATAAAGGACAAATGAGACAAGTGAGTATGACGGATTTTTCCTAAGTGAACCTGCCATTAAATATATTCTTACTTAAACTATTATTAAATGAAGTGATATTGCTCTTGGTTGCTACCTGCTGAGAATGATTATATTTTGTTACTAAATAAACTGCAAATATATTTTGATAACATAAACATAAAAACTACTTTAATGAATGAAGATTTCGAGAATGAACTATTTAGTGTACGTGGAACAAATTACTTTCTATTTGATGTTTTGTGATGAGTCGACAGAGTCCTTTCACGGTCGCTATGTCAGATTTTCTCATATTCATAAGGCCCAGTTCGGCAGCTAGGTGTTGGTATCATCCATATTCCAATAAAATAACACTTGTGATTTGGTTTGTAAATTGAGTAAATGAGGCACTGAGTGCACTCGATGTATTTTCTTTCAATTTTCGTTTAGCTCTGATAACTTAAACAAAATGTAGCTTAAGCTTAAGCCGCAAGACCTCGCTAACAGAGACGCTGACAGCGGAGCGACTGACCTAGGTGTTAGGTATGTACCAGAGAACGGCTTCATTCGATTGGAAATCGCTCACACTTTAATTAATACACGAATAAACTGACTTTGCGATCAATGCATCGAACTTGCATACGCAACATGCTCGCCCTTGAGTTTAATTCAACTCAATTGTTGGCACTCTGAGTACAATCAAACCCGCTTCATTCCACTCAGCTCGAGCAACGACCATCTATTATCTAGACTGCACGTTTGCTCGGTCGAACCCAGTTCAGTCTCAGACAGCAACCGACTTTGTCACGAACTCGAACCGTCTTCGTCACGGAGTAGAACCGTCTGCACTCTGTCTCACTCCAATCCATCAGCCATCATTGGCGCAAACAAAATACAACCGCGATAGAGCAAGACAGGGCGAGAATCGAACCTGAGCGCCACAGCACCTCAGCTGGCAGCGAAGAGGCACCGAGCAAACGTGTTATCTAGATTTCTCTCATCTGTGGCTCGGGTGATTTGATCGCTAAGCGATCAATGACGATCGACGACGATTATTCTGAGCGAACGAAAATCATCTCGTATGAATAAACTCATGCAAAGACGCATATGCTAAAGACGCATGCATGACCATTGCACCAGCAGTGTTTTGTGGTTGTCGCGCTCTGACCTGCAACAACAACATCATATGTGTCTCTCTTCTCGCTCTCCTATGTCTCTCGTAATGCGATGGCCTGAGTTTTGTTCGATCGAACACACAAGTGTCGCGTCAAAAAATTCTAGTTCAACCGTTCGATGCGATTGCGGTATGAGTTGAGTTTGTTCCATCAAAGACACTTCATATTTAGATACCGCATCTCATACAAACTTTTTTTGTGGGATCCAATGTCAGCTCCCAAGAAAAATCGTTCTTTGTGTCACATGTGTCATCTATAATATCTATAAACTTTTGCTCTCAGTCGTATAGCTAATTTAGAAAACGTATAGCTAAATTTCAATATATGTTTCCTCGTACAGGCAGCGAGAAGCACAAATTTGCATCCCATGTCAGCTCCCAAAAACAATCGTTTTTTGTTTCACATGCGTCATCTATAATATCAATAAATCTTTGGTTCGATTGAATACATTTGTTCGGTGAATAAATATGAACAAAAATGTTGGATCAAAAAACTCTGGCACAACCGCTCGATGCGATTGCGGTTTGAGTTGAGATGAGTTTAGAGTTTTGTGAGATGAATAAATGTGAGCAAGAATTTTTGTGCATGACGCAATCAAGAAAAAGTGATTTTTGCAGTTCTCTGGTATGTAAACAACGCTAAGAGTGGCGCTGTTCGGGAGAGAGAGATATGTGCACTGCACGTGACAATTTACAAACCAAATCACAAGTTTTATTTTGTTGGAAAATGGATGATACCAAAACCTAGCTGCCGAACTGGGCCTTATGAATACGAAAAGATCCGACATAGCGACCGTGACAGGACTCTGTCGACTCACCACCAAACATCACATAGAAAGTAGTTCGTTCCACGTACTCTAAATAGTTCATTCTAGAAATCCTCATTCATTAAAGTAGTTTTTATGTTTATGTTATCAAAATATATTTGCAGTTTATTTAGTAACAAAATATAATCATTCTCAGCAAGCAACAACCCAGAGCAATATCACTTCAATTAATAGTAGTCTAAGTAAGAATATATTTAATGGCAGGTTTACTTAAAAAAAATCCGTCATACTCACTTGCCTCATTTGTCCTTTATATAACGCCTTGAACTATCCATTTGTCCTTTTGAATTGAGTTCCGATAATGTGTTAGTCTAAGAAAGTTATGAACTGAGTAGCAGAGGTTTCACTCGCCATAACAACTCACTTTATTGTGAAAGAGGTGAAGAGCCATAGTGTAAGATATGAACTCCGTTCGAATGTGTTAACTATAAAAAAAAAATTTCATAAAGGCATCTTTAAAGTTGTATGAAACTCTGCATACTCACTTCTGTGGGGGAACAGCGACTTTATGTACCATGGCAAGCACTTTTTTTTTTTTTTTTTTTTCAAATTTTTTTATAAAAGATTTTTCTAAAAATGAACACTTTATGCTTATCTGCTAGCCAAAAAAATGGTCCGAAATTTTTCTTTTTTTTAATTTTGAATTAATTTTGGTGTTGAATTTCAGAGCGCTAGAGTCGAACTGAAATTTTTGGCCCTTATACAGTTTACTAGGGAATGTCAAGCTGATACAATGACAACTGGCCTATTTTGATTTCAAAAATTTTTGTCGTTCTTTTAATAAAAAACAAGTGAGAAAGTCGGTAAAGCCCTTCTATAATATACTCTGCACCTAGAGTAAGAGCTGAATGCAGTGCTGCTGCTGTGCTTATCTGTAATTTTCTCTGTCTCTCTCTTTCTCTCTCGGCGTTGGTTGTTTGGTCGGGAGGGGGGTGGCGGGTGTGATTCACTTATTTGCCCATAACTTTAGAACCGCTCATCCGATCTTTATCATTTGTTCGGCAAATCGATACATATTGCTAATGACTAACTATCTGTTATCATCTTTCTACAAAACTGTGGGAGATATGACGTTTTTTCCAAATTGCGAGGCGAGAGGGGGCGTGGAAAAATTGAAAATAAACTTGATCTGCCCGCAAGTATAAGAAGCATTTGTCCCATACATGTCGAACCTCTATCTCTTACCATCTCTGAGATCTGTTTGTTCATACGGACGGACAGACGGACATGGCTATATCGACTCGGCTGTTGATGCTGTTCAAGAATATATATACTTTACTAGCAAAACCCGCCGCGACTTCGTCCCCGTGTCAGTTGTATAAATTTGGGTTGAAACATTACAAATCATTGTTTGTTATAGTCAACCATGAAAGAATACTTTTGTTTCATTAGCTGACAGCGGAGCGACTGACCTAGGTGTTAGGTATGTACACAACGCTAAGGGTGGCGCTGCGCGGGAGAGAGAGATATGTGCAATGCACATAGAATGGATCGTATGAGTTAAGCGAGGGGAATAGAAAATATTATATGCCGACGCAGCACTTATGGAGTTCATTGAATGCTTGTGAGATCAAATTACCTTGCACTTGGAATGTGCTTGCTTCTTCAATGTACATAAACATTTGCAACTGAGTGTTACAATGTGAGTTAGCCAATGCTTGTTGGTTACAGTGAGGTCTCTATCTGTGTGTATACCACAGTTTCCATTGGCATCATTTTCTCTTATAGTCTCTTTACAGTGAGCACATTTTAACGCATGGAATTTGCAAATCTCTCTCACTAACATAGTAAGGCCAAATTGGGGACACACACACATACTAAGGGTACTGGGGTAAAAACGGGCAAAGATCGCTGATGATTTGGCAGAGATACCAATGAAACAGCTGTAAGATCAATTAGCCAGTCAGTGTAATTATAGCAGTAGCGTAGGGGGTTAAACCCCTTTTTTTTCGTCAAAGGTCAAATAAATAAGAAAACATTAAAATTTTTAAGCGATTTATCCACAGAGCTTAAAAGCAATAGCAAAATACAAATGACGTGTACAACATTTTTATACACTTGAAAAGTGTATTATAATTTTGCCCAAAAATTTGCATGCTATTCTTGATCAGCATGACGAGCTGAGTCGATTAAGCTTTGTCCGTCCGTCTGTCCGTCTGTCTGTTTCTACGCGAACTAGTCCCTCAGTTTTGGAGCTATCGAGCTGAAACTTTGCACAGAGTCTTCTTTTTACTGCACGCTGCTAATATGTCGCAATCGACCTGATCAGATGACTACTTCTTGTAGCTGCCAAACAAATGTTCGTTCGGAAAATGGGTTTTAGTGAGAAAAACTGGTTTGTTCTCAATATTACCGCTCTCAAACACAGTCATGGGTAATATTGAATGTTATTAAGCTGATCTACGAAGTATGGTCAAAGTCGCTAACCGTTGAGACAAGCTATTTCAAGTGTATCAAATCTTCGGTACAGACGAAGATAGCTTTGCCTTTCTCGTTTAATTTTTTTTATTTTTGCTAAATACAAATATCGCAAGATTTTTTTTTATCAAATTTTCATTATTTAATTCAAAAAATTGATTAAATTTTAGCAGGCGAAAATATGGGACAAAAGAATCGCGCGATTATTTATTTTTTATGAAATAATACCCCAAAATTGGGGCCTTCTTTAATTTTTTTGCATTATTTCATCGCATTGGGGCCTTATTTCATTCTTCAAATTGGAGTATTGCTTTATTATGATATAACACCCCAAATTGGGGCCTTATTTCTTTTTATATTTTCGGGACTTATTTCCTGCTGCCTTAATTGAGCGGTTTGTTTATAAACTTATAAATTTTTTACCTCTAAACCAGGGACTAAACCCGAAATTAATTTCAGTTTGAGTCAAGGCATTTATATTGGCCTAAAGCTTCTTTTACTTGTACTTTAAATAGTTTGAAATAGTTACTTTTATAGCAACAAAAACCCCGTTTTGAATGCTACTCTGTACTCAAACTATTGGTTACTGTGTTAGAAGCGGGGAGGAAATCTTCCTCACTAACATTAGCAAAGCCAAGATTGAGGAACACACACAGTCACAAAGGAATTGGCAGCCAGCACTGTTCTTATGTGTGCCGCATTTGTGCTGTCAAGTCGTTAGGAACAAACAATTACGGCAGCTCCGGCATGGAGTAAGAGTCGTTGGGGCCAGTACATGTAGGTAAAAGTCACTGATGATTTGGTAGAGATACCAGTGAAACAGCTGTATGACTAACTAGCCACCTTAGTAGTGTGTTGTGTTCCTGCTTTTTGAAGTTATGTGCAAACATAAAGCGTACTATTGATGGGTGACATGACAAAGCGCCCACGGACAAAAGGCCCATATCAAAATTAATCGTAGTATGCATCGAAATTAAATTTATAAATGTTATGGGCCTTATGTCCACATTATATTCGAACATAAGGCCCACATCTCGTCGCACCTTTTGCCCAGTTTAATAAAAACTCTAAAATTATAGCCAGAAATATGGCGCTTAATTTGAAAACGAACTAGCTGTCTCTTGCATATCAGCGGCCTAAGGTGGACAGAGTCAAAAATGCTTGGAATAGCAAAAGCAGCGACAGGCTGGTCACAGAGAAAGACTTTTCCCGGGCTGCTCAAGTACAAGGTAATCTCAAAACCCAAGGAGAAGGTTAACTACGAAACGGTGTCCAAGCACTGCAACGTAAAGTGCAGTATCCAGCCTTTTCGGCATGGCTGGACTTAGATGTGACTGCGCTACCAGCGCAAGTTGAAACGCAATGGTACAGACATAGTTGTGCTTCGGATTTTTCAGCAATTTCGATCTTACCATCAAAGCGATCCCAGTTACAAAACTAGGGACTTTAAGTGGTACAGACCATCCGTGATGATCTACTCTTCGTAAAGAGACATTGGGCGTACTCTTTGCTCAGATATACCCAGCCGTTGCTGTTGTTGGAGGTAATCAAAGTAGAGACCAAAATGGAGTCACCGCATCGCAACCTCTTCAGGTGATTAGAGTCAATTAATATTTAAATAAAGTTTCACTTCTCATTCATTTCCAAAAGACATCAATTTCGAATTTTATTTGTATTTACGGAAAGAAACCCGCCATTGCATTTTTGCTCATAGGCCTCCCAGATAATTTGCTTTGTTTCCTTGTTAGTCAGATGTTCTTTCTCACTAACAGCTATTCACGAGCCTCAATCAAATCAATGTTAAATGCTTTAATGAATACCACTAATAAACAGCAGAGTGCAGACGCACTGCCAACCTACTATTAGTGCTTATTCAGCCCTGCCGGTGTGACCGTGGCTTAAATGCTCAAAATGGGACAGAATTTCTAAGTCCATATTAAATGAGCAAAATTGTAAACACTCTGTGGAAAGCATAAATTTGTTAAATTTTATATTCAGCACTGTGCATTTTATGTCACTTAAATTTGAATACGGACATTACGCCCATGGGCTTTATGTCCGGTCAAAAGGCCCAGAAAAATTTAGAATTATATTTCCAAGTAGTGATCGAATTTTTTCATATGGGCTTTATGTCCGTGGGCGTTTTGTCATGTCACCCTATTAATGGTTGATCATAAAGGTCGTTAAAGCACACACTTGTATATAATATAACTATAACCGTAATCGAAATCGGACAAGTTTGACACCGCAACCGAATCGCTGACAAAATTTGTTGAACAAATTTATGTATACAGAATGTGTTCACGGAAACCGCTTGTGAAATGTGGATTTGGAAGCCATAATGTGGCGATTCGCCCTTCTCAGAGCTTTTTATGTTTTGTGTGTAGAATTGGGTTTCAAGCGGTCCAGTTGTTGGCAGTAGAGGTCCGAATTGAGCGTTTGGCCATAGGGGAGCAGCTCATAGTGGATGATTCCCTGCTTTTAGACTTTTTATAATTCTTGTTGGTCTTAAAAACACTGAAAAAATTTAATGAATCAAGCTCTTTGCTCTATGACTCAGTCTGCATTTAAACATTTTTTAGACGGTAAAAAGCATTTGTGCTCAACCTAAAATTTCAGAACTTAGTTTAGCTTCATGATAAAAAAGTCTTGCGGTATTTCCGCAAGCTTGTCTTTGCAAGCGCGTAGTTCTAGTTGTATTCGTCGCATCGGATCACGCTAGAGCTTTTTGGAAAGCTCTTTTCACGCGCTAACGCGTGTTTAATTTATTGTTGTTTGTTTTTAGTCGTTCGTGAGTTATAGCGTCGCAAACATGGAGCAAAATACAGAGAAAATACGACATATTTTACAGTACTACTACGATAAAGGCAAAAATGCATCTCATGCAGCCAATAAAATTCGTGCAGTTTATGGACCCGATACAGTTTCCATTTCCACCGCACAACGATGGTTTCAACGTTTTCGTTCTGGTGCAGAGGTGATCGAAGATGCGCCACGGTCCGGAGGGCCTGTCGTCGAAAATTGCGATAAAATCACTGAATTGATCGAAAGAGACCGGCATAGTAGCAGCCGTAGCATCGGCCAAGAGCTGGGCATGAGTCATCAAACCGTTATAAACCATTTGAAGAAGCTTAGATTCAAAAAGAAGCTCGATGTATGGGTGCCACACGACTTGACGCAGAAAAACATTTTTGCCCGTATGGATGCATGCGAATCGCTTCTGAATCGCAACAAAATCGACCCGTTTTTGAAGCGGATGGTGACTGGCGATAAAAAGTGGGTCACTTCAAAGCGGTGAAGCTGCCCAGACGGTGGCCAAGGCCAGGAAGGTTCTTCTGTGTGTTTGGTGGGATTGGCAGGGAATCATCCACTATGAGCTGCTCCCCTATGGCCAAACGCTCAATTCGGACCTGTACTGCCAACAACTGGACCGCTTGAATGCAGCACTCATGCAGAAGAGGCCATCTTTGATCAACAGAGGCCGAATTGTCTTCCATCAGGACAACGCCAGGCCACACACATCTTTGGTGACGCGCCAGAAGCTCCGGGAGCTCGGATGGGAGGTTCTTTTGCATCCACCGCATAGTCCGGATCTCTCACCAAGTGATTACCACCTATTTCTGTCCATGGCGAACGAGCTTGGTAGTCGGAAGTTGGCCACAAGAGAGTCCTGTGAAAATTGGCTCTACGAGTTTTTTGCCAATAGGGAAGCGAGCTTCTATAAGAGGGGCATTATGAAGTTGGCATCTTGTTGGGAACTTGCCATCGAACAAAACGGCGCATATTTGACTTAAATCGCATTATTATAACCAATTTTATGAACAATTGAAAATTCAATAAAAATACCGCAAGACTTTTTTGACAACCTTATATATAGAAACACACTCATTTAACTGACTTAGCGGCGACTTACATACATCTGGACATCTTCAGCGTACATATGTATCTTACAGATGGACAGCACATTAGGAAGGTCATTAACATACATAGAGAACAATAACGGCTCAAGGACAGATCCTTGGGGTACACCTCGCGTAATCTGAAGAAGATCGGAGGTGGGCGAACCTGCGACTACAGCCTGTTGTCTATTGCTTAAGTAAGAGTTAATTAACTCAGTTGCAGTGGACGACTGCTTTACTGTAGTTGTAGTCCAGAAGACATAGGAAAGTTACCTATCCATCATCCATACGACTTCGAATATCCTCTGATATTTTGGGTGCTGTTTGGGTGAATTTAGTTTGGAGCTTGTCGTTAGAAATTGCTGAATTTGAGTTGCCATTAAGTGCTCGTAAGCATTCGATAAGTAATATCGAAATTGGTCTGTATTCAGCGGATGATTTTGGGATTGGTAATATTTTCGCAAGCTTCCACATATTTGGAAAGGTGGACGTTGTGAAGGCTGTGTTTATAACATAATTGATATGGTCAAATATAAAGGGAAGAAGTAGTTTAATAAATTTTGGATTCATTTCATCAAGCCCCACTGCATTCGATTTGTATGCACATACACACATAAAGCTAAAGTTATTATCTTAGTTGGAATTCGGATGAATATTAAGGTACATATTTGTCGTAGCTTCAGGTGCTGCTGATTGGGTGAATTTAGTGTTAAGAGAATTCACGTCCAGATTAGTCTTTATTTTGGTTTGAGTTTACCTATTCCTAATTTTTTGAGTTCTCGAGTCTGCTCGATATTGCACTGTTAAATTTATAGTTGTTATAGTCTCTTTTGGCTGTGTTGATTAATTCTATAACTTTTGCTCTCAGATTCTTGAAAACTGTGTAGAGCTCATCTGTTTTATTACGTTTCTACCTGCAATATGCAGAGTCCATGATTGATTTTCCCATTTGCCATTAAGCTTATGTCGTCGGCATATGCGGTTATCTGCGGATTTTAGAAGTAGTTCGTGGACCACAACGATCCATAGAAGAGGTGACCTTTTTGCTTAAATGAACGTCGATTATAATTTTCTAAGAATTTTTGATGTGAAACATCATTAATTTCGGTACGAATTTTAGTAGGAGTAATTATATTTTTATAATTATATTTTTAAAACCAAGTAGCCTTTGTTTGCCGCTGTCATTTGTTCATTTTTCTGGTGTGCTGAACATATACCTAAAATTTTCAGTAGCTTCCAAGCAGTTCAGTAGAACACATCAACAACAAAATTTAAAAAAAAAAAAACCAAAAAAATTTCGGTCTTTATTTTCGGCAAACAATTTTTAGTTTTTAAGCATAAAGTGAAAATTTTTATATTTTTTTAAAAACAAAATTGGGTTGCAACGAAAAATACAGTGAACAAGAAACCACACAGTTTACACATAAGAACAGAAACAGAGTTGACTGTTTTCAACGATGTCATACACATAAAAACAGAACAAAGAGATCCCAGACAGAAAATTCCAGTCTACACATGCGAGCAGAGAAACATAACTCCAGTCTACACATGCGAGCAGCAGTCAAATAGTCCAAGAAGTCCACATTTGCGAACAAAAATTCATACGAAGAGTCGATTCCTTAATGCAGTACCGAAGAATTCTGGCTCCCAAATGAAATCTACACAAGTCTGGCTGCCAAATGTCATCCAAGTCATGTAAGCATTCAGTCTCATAAATTTACTGTAAGCCTCTTCAAAAATGCATCCTTAGCATCCAAATACATTCAGTGCCACTAATTTGGCGGTGAAATGAATCGATGAATGAAGCGAATCATTCAGATCGGAATCAAGTCTACAATAGAACTATATATTTTGATACAAACTCACGAGGCGAAATTATATATTTTTATAGAAAATTAAAAAAACTAAACAAAAATGTTTTTAAAATGCAACCATGGGAGGAGGACAAACATTTATCTGGGCAAAGGCCGGCTGCCCCAGGTTAGTGGCTTAATTATCAGTATCTATGCGCGTAAGGAAAGCATCGGAGGAGCCTGTGTAGCTGTCGGACTTCAGTCCAATCTGTCTCTTTTGGTCATCCATACCGTGTTATGCCCAGGTGGATGTGGTATGTCGTTTAACTTGAGCAAAGGTGTGTTCGAAAAGGTGCAGAGCTGAGTTTTTTCGACGTCCTCAAACGGATTGAATTGTGGCTGCCCTTCGAATGGTAATGAGGCCGGATGCCATATGTGGCTATCAGTGTGTTTTGACCTTTTGGAGCCGGCATGTCCACCGCAGTGTAGGTAGGTAGTTTCGGCTGACCCCATATAGGGTCCTTAGTGAGGCCGGTTGCTTTTTTGGGTACCATATCTGTTGGATATACTTTAGGATCTGTGACGTTTGTGGGAACCCTTGGCCGCCTCTTCCTCTTGGGGAGTGCAGATGTTTTAGTCTTGTTGTGGCGATTGCTGGGCAGCTGCAGCTACTCCGTACATTTTCTGCAGGTCTCTGCTGTCGTGGTGTCTAGCTTTTTCACGTGATCGGCTGCTAGGCAGGCCAGTTAATATGCTTATAAGCAGTCTACATTCTATTTAGATTTTCTTTTTTGTCTCTTGTCTCCCCTCCGCTTCTTTCTCTGCTATCTATGTTGTTGTATGTATGTTGGCTTAGTGCGACCCCGGCTTTTGCAAGACTGTACGCCATTTCGTTACCATCAATGCCCTGAAGGCTGGGAATGCAGTATATTTGCACCTTACTGGAGGTGCTGAGGGTATCTATTGCTTCTCTGCCAGAACATTTTTGGAGTTAATAGCGTGACTCTGCATCGCTTTGATTGTCGCTTGGCTGTCTACGTATAAATTTGTTGATTTGATCGTTTGGTGCGTGTAATTCTGCCAATTCAGCTGCTTTTCTTATAGCGAAGACTTCCGCCTGGAATATAGTGCAGTGGTTTGGCAGTTTGTATGAGAGTCTCAGTTCCGGTTCCTTCCAGTACACGGCGGCTCCGACTTCTGAAGCCATCTTTGAGCCATCCGTGAAAAGGTGCGTTGCTTCCTGAGCCAGTCCTGTACGCCAGTCTTCTGGTCCTAGTAATGCCGATGCGCCTGTGAAGTTGGTTTTTGGGATCATATAGTCCGTGCTTCTGTTGATCTCTCTACCCACTATGCTGTCTCCATAGCTTTGTAGCCCCATGGTGCCTTCCGCGCAAAGACGTTGGGCAGTCCTGTCTGCAGTGAGGCGTTGCAGGGGTTGACACCTAGGATGTGTTCCAGTGCTTTCGTTGGAGAGACCGCAGCGCCCCCGAGCGGCAGCGCCCGCTGGCGTGGTCCTTTCCATCAGCTTTAGATATGTGGACTCTCTTGGCTTGCATGCGGAGAGCTTCTTATTAGGTTGTCTTTAAGCGCGTAGTTCTAGTTGTTTTGTCGATCGGTTCAGCTAGAGCTTTTGCACGCTAACACGTGTTTGATTTATTGTTTTTATTTTTAGTCGTTCGTGAGTTATAGCGTCGCAAACATGGAGCAAAATAAAGAGAAAATACGGCATATTTTACAGAACTAGTACGATAAAGCCAAAAATGCATCTCATGCTGCCTATAAAATTTGTGCAGTTTATGGACCCGGATACAGTTTCCATTTCCACCGCACAACGATGGTTTCAACGTTTTCGTTCTGGTGCAGAGGTGATCGAAGATGCGCCACGGTCCGGAAGGCCTGTCGTCGAAAATTGCGATAAAATCGCTGAATTGATCGAAAGAGACCGGCATAGTAGCATCCGTAGCATCGGCCAAGAGCTGGGCATGAGTCATCAAACCGTTATAAACCATTTGAAGAAGCTTTTTAGATTCAAAAAAAGCTCGATGTATGGGTGCCACACGACTTGACGCAAAAAACATTTTTGCCCGTATGGATGCATCCTTGAATATCGCAACAAAATCGACCCGTTTTTGCGGATGGTGACTGGCAATAAAAAAGTGGGTCACTTCAAAGCGGTGAAGCTGCCCAGACGGTGGCCAAGGCCAGGAAGGTTCTTCTGTGTGTTTGGTGGGATTGGCAGGGAATCATCCACTATGAGCTGCTCCCCTATGGCCAAACGCTCAATTCGGACCTGTACTGCCAACAACTGGACCGCTTGAATGCAGCACTCATGCAGAAGAGGCCATCTTTGATCAACAGAGGCCGAATTGTCTTCCATCAGGACAACGCCAGGCCCCACACATCTTTGGTGACGCGCCAGAAGCTCCGGGAGCTCGGATGGGAGGTTCTTTGCATCCACCGCATAGTCCGGACTCTCACCAAGTGATTACCACCTATTTCTGTCCATGGCGAACGAGCTTGGTAGTCGGAAGTTGGCCACAAGAGAGTCCTGTGAAAATTGGCTCTCGAGTTTTTTTGCCAATAGGGTGCGAGCTTCTATAAGAGGGGCATTATGAAGTTGGCATCTCGTTGGGAACTCGTCATCGAACAAAACGGCGCATATTTGACTTAAATCGCATTATTATAACCAATTTTATGAACAATTGAAAATTATACATACATCTTACAGATGGACAGCAAATTAGGAAGGTCATTAACATACATAGAGAACAATAACGGCTCAAGGACAGATCCTTGGGGTACACCTCGCGTAATCTGAAGAAGATCGGAGGTGGGCGAACCTGCGACTACAGCCTGTTGTCTATTGCTTAAGTAAGAGTTAATTAACTCAGTTGCAGTGGACGACTGCTTTACTGTAGTTGTAGTCCAGAAGACATAAGGAAAGTTACCTATCCATCATCCATACGACTTCGAATATCCTCTGATATTTTGGGTGCTGTTTGGGTGAATTTAGTTTGGAGCTTGTCGTTAGAAATTGCTGAATTTGAGTTGCCATTAAGTGCTCGTAAGCATTCGATAAGTAATATCGAAATTGGTCTGTATTCAGCGGATGATTTTGGGATTGGTAATATTTTCGCAAGCTTCCACATATTTGGAAAGGTGGACGTTGTGAAGGCTGTGTTTATAACATAATTGATATGGTCAAATATAAAGGGAAGAAGTAGTTTAATAAATTTTGGATTCATTTCATCAAGCCCCACTGCATTCGATTTGTATGCACATACACATAAAGCTAAAGTTATTATCTTAGTTGGAATTCGGATGAATATTAAGGTACATATTTGTCGTAGCTTCAGGTGCTGCTGATTGGGTGAATTTAGTGTTAAGAGAATTCACGTCCAGATTAATCTTTATTTTGGTTTGAGTTTACCTATTCCTATTTTTTGAGTTCTCGAGTCTGCTCGATATTGCACTGTTAAATTTATAGTTGTTATAGTCTCTTTTGGCTGTGTTGATTAATTCTATAACTTTTGCTCTCAGATTCTTGATAAATGTGTAGAGCTCATCTGTTTTATTACGTTTCTACCTGCAATATGCAGAGTCCATGATTGATTTTCCCATTTGCCATTAAGCTTATGTCGTCGGTATATGCGGTTAACTGCGGATTTTAGAAGTAGTTCGTGGACCACAACGATCCATAGAAGAGTTGACCTTTTGCTTAAATGAACGTCGATTATAATTTTCTAAGAATTTTTGATGTGAAACATCATTAATTTCGGTACGAATTTTAGTAGGAGTAATTATATTTTTATAATTATATTTTTAAAACCAAGTAGCCTTTTTTGCCGCTCGTCATTTGTTCATTTTGACTGCTGTTTTTCTCGAGTCTGCTCGATATTGCACTCTTAAATTTATAGTTGTTCTAGTCTCTTTTGGCTGTGTTGATTAATTCCATAATTTTGCTCTCAGACTCTTGATAAATGTGTAGAGTCTCATCTGTTTTATTACGTTTCTAGGCTGCAATATGCAGAGTCCATGATTGATTTTCCCATTTGCCATTATGCTTATGTCGTCGGTATTTGCGGTTAACTGCGGATTTTAGAAGTAGTTCGTGGACCACAACGATCCATTGATGAGGTGACCTTTTTGCTTAAATGAACGTCGATTATAATTTTCTAAGAATTTTGATGTGAAACATCATTAATTTCGGTACGAATTTTAGTAGGAGTAATTATATTTTTATAATTATATTTTTAAAACCAAGTAGCCTTTTTTTGCCGCTGTCATTTGTTCATTTTTCTGGTGTGCTGAACATATACCTAAAATTTTCAGTAGCTTCCAAGCAGTTCAGTAGAACACATCAACAACAAAATTTAAAAAAAAAAAAAACAAAAAAATTTCGGTCTTTATTTTCGGCAAACAATTTTTAGTTTTTAAGCATAAAGTGAAAATTTTTTATATTTTTTTAAAAACAAAATTGGGTTGCAACGAAAAAATACAGTGAACAAGAAACCACACAGTTTACACATAAGAACAGAAACAGAGTTGACTGTTTTCAACGATGTCATACACATAAAAACAGAACAAAGAGATCCCAGACAGAAAATTCCAGTCTACACATGCGAGCAGAGAAACATAACTCCAGTCTACACATGCGAGCAGCATTCAAATAGTCCAAGAAGTCCACATTTGCGAACAAAAATTCATACGAAGAGTCGATTCCTTAATGCAGTACCGAAGAATTCTGGCTCCCAAATGAAATCTACACAAGTCTGGCTGCCAAATGTCATCCAAGTCATGTAAGCATTCAGTCTCATAAATTTACTGTAAGCCTCTTCAAAAATGCATCCTTAGCATCCAAATGCATTCAGTGCCACTAATTTGGCGGTGAAATGAATCGATGAATGAAGCGAATCATTCAGATCGGAATCAAGTCTACAATAGAACTATATATTTTGATACAAACTCACGAGGCGAAATTATATTTTTATAGAAAATTAAAAAACTAAACAAAAATGTTTTTTAAAATGCAACCATTGGAGGAGGACAAACATTTATCTGGGCAAAGGCCGGCTGCTCCAGGTTAGTGGCTTAATTATCAGTATCTATGCGCGTAAGGAAAGCATCGGAGGAGCCTGTGTAGCTGTCGGACTTCAGTCCAATCTGTCTCTTTTGGTCATCCATACCGTGTTATGCCCAGGTGGATGTGGTATGTCGTTTAACTTGAGCAAAGGTGTGTTCGAAAAGGTGCAGAGCTGAGTTTTTTTCGACGTCCTCAAACGGATTGAATTGTGGCTGCCCTTCGAATGGTAATGAGGCCGGATGCCATATGTGGCTATCAGTGTGTTTTGACCTTTGGAGCCGGCATGTCCACCGCAGTGTAGGTTGGTAGTTTCGGCTGACCCCATGTAGGGTCCTTAGTGAGGCCGGTTGCTTTTTTGGGTACCATATCTGTTGGATATACTTTAGGATCTGTGACGCTTGTGGGATGTTTGTCTTTTTGTGGCGATTGCTGGGCAGCTGCAGCTACTCCGTACATTTTCTGCAGGTCTCTGCTGTCGTGGTGTCTAGCTTTTTCACGTGATCGGCTGCTAGGCAGGCCAGTTAATATGCTTATAAGCAGTCTACATTCTATTTAGATTTTCTTTTTTGTCTCTTGTCTCCCCTCCGCTTCTTTCTCTGCTATCTATGTTGTTGTATGTATGTTGGCTTAGTGCGACCACGGCTTTTGCAAGACTGTACGCCATTTCGTTACCATCAATGCCCTGAAGGCTGGGAATGCAGTATATTTTCACCTTACTGGAGGTGCTGAGGGTATCTATTGCTTCTCTGCCAGAACATTTTTGGAGTTAATAGCGTGACTCTGCATCGCTTTGATTGTCGCTTGGCTGTCTACGTATAAATTTGTTGATTTGATCGTTTGGTGCGTGTAATTCTGTCAATTCAGCTGCTTTCCTTATAGCGAAGACTTCCGCCTGGAATATAGTGCAGTGGTTTGGCAGTTTGTAGAAGAGTCTCAGTTCCGGTTCCTTGCAGTACACGGCGGCTCTGACTCCTGAGTCCTTCTTTGAGCCGTCCGTAAAAAGGTGCGTTGCTTCCTGAGCCAGTCCTGTACGTCAGTCTTTTGGTCCCAGTAATACCGATGCGCCTGTGCACTCGGTTTTTGGGATCATGTAGTCCGTGCTACTGTTGATCTCTCTACCCTTTGTGTTGTGTCCATAGTTTGTAGCGCCATGGTGCCTGCCGCGAAGAGACGTTGGGCAGTCCTGTGTGCAGTGAGGCGTGCTTGGATGTGCAGGGGTTGACACCTAGGATATGTTCCAGTGCTTTTGTTGGAGAAGACCGCAGCGCCCCCGTTATGCAGAGCAGTCCCTGCCCGCTGGCCCGCTGGTCCTTTTCCATCAGCTTTAGATATGTGGACTTCTCTATGGCTTGCCACCATACCAATATGCCGTGAGAGAGCTTCTTATATAAGGTTGTCTTTGCAAGCTCGTAGTTCTAGTTGTATTTGTCGCATCGGTTCACGCTAGAGCTTTTTGCAAAAGCTCTTTTCACGCGCTAACACGTGTTTGATTTATTGTTTTTATTTTTAGTCGTTCGTGAGTTATAGCGTCGCAAACATGGAGCAAAATAAAGAGAAAATACGGCATATTTTACAGAACTAGTACGATAAAGCCAAAAATGCATCTCATGCTGCCTATAAAATTTGTGCAGTTTATGGACCCGATACAGTTTCCATTTCCACCGCACAACGATGGTTTCAACGTTTTCGTTCTGGTGCAGAGGTGATCGAAGATGCGCCACGGTCCGGAAGGCCTGTCGTCGAAAATTGCGATAAAATCGCTGAATTGATCGAAAGAGACCGGCATAGTAGCAGCCGTAGCATCGGCCAAGAGCTGGGCATGAGTCATCAAACCGTTATAAACCATTTGAAGAAGCTTAGATTCAAAAGAAGCTCGATGTACGGGTGCCACACGACTTGACGCAAAAAACATTTTTGCCCGTATGGATGCATGCGAATCGCTTCTGAATCGCAACAAAATCGACCCGTTTTTGAAGCGGATGGTGACTGGCGATGAAAAGTGGGTCACTTACGACAACGTGAAGTGCAAACGAAGCTGCCCAGACGGTGGCCAAGCCGATTGACGGCCAGGAAGGTTCTTCTGTGTGTTTGGTGGATTGGCAGGGAATCATCCACTATGAGCTGCTCCCCTATGGCCAAACGCTCAATTCGGACCTGTACTGCCAACAACTGGACCGCTTGAATGCAGCACTCATGCAGAAGAGGCCATCTTTGATCAACAGAGGCCGAATTGTCTTCCATCAGGACAACGCCAGGCCACACACATCTTTGGTGACGCGCCAGAAGCTCCGGGAGCTCTGATGGGAGGTTCTTTTGCATCCACCGCATAGTCCGGATCTCTCACCAAGTGATTACCACCTATTTCTGTCCATGGCGAACGAGCTTGGTAGTCGGAAGTTGGCCACAAGAGAGTCCTGTGAAAATTGGCTCTCCGAGTTTTTTGCCAATACGGAAGCGAGCTTCTATAAGAGGGGCATTATGAAGTTGGCATCTCGTTGGGAACTCGTCATCGAACAAAACGGCGCATATTTGACTTAAATCGCATTATTATAAACAATTTTATGAACAATTGAAAATTCAATAAAAATACCGCAAGACTTTTTGACAACCTTATATTTTAATTTAAGCCAATTAAACATTAACGGAAAAAAATAGAGGGAAGCTAACTGCTGTACTGAAGTTTATATACCCTTGAGCATGATATATGCTGCCAGTTTTTTATATGGGCCCCCACGATATATTCATCAAAAAGTTTTTCCTCACTAGAACTACATTTTGGACCGATCGTTCCTATGGCAGCTATATTATAGTCATCCGATTTAAATCAAACTTGACAAAATTGTGTTGGTAGTATATAATATAGATCTGTACAACGTGGAGCAATAGCATTGAGAACCAAAAAGTTTTTCTTACCAAGACTTTTTTCAGAACTATCTTTTGTATGGCAGCTATATTATATAGTTGCCCGATTTGCATAAACTTGCTGAAATTATGTGAAAGCTATAAAAAACTTATAAATACGGGGGTTGGGAGCGATAGCATTGAAAACAAAAAGTTTTTCTCACTAAGACTTTTTTCAGACCTATCTTTGTATGGCAGCTTATATATAGTTGCCCGATTTGCATAAAACTTGGCTGAAATTATGTTTATACGGGGGTTGGGAGCGATAGCATGGAAAAACAAAAAGTTTTTCTCACTAAAACTACTTTTTCAACCGATCGTTCCTATGGCAGCTATATGCTATAGTCATCCGATCCGGCCGGTTCCGACAAATGTGCAGCGTATTTATACCAAAAGACTTCGGGCAAAGTTTGGTTGAGATAGCTTTAAAACTGACGGAGGAGATAGCATAGAAACAGACGGACGGACAGACGGACAGACGGACAGACGGACAGACGGACATGGCTATATCAACTCAGCTCGTCATGCTGATCAAGAATATATATACTTTGTGGTCGGAGATGTTTCTTCTAGGCGTTACAAACATCCGACAATTTTACTATACCCTCTCCAAGGGTATAAAAATTCGTCCGAGCAGATGTTTGCTATGCACCAGTTGCTCCTTTTATCAGTGGTGTCAAGAGCGAGAGAAAAATCCCGTGCCTTGCCCGAAGTCGTTCGGTTTTGGTCCCCTAATTTCAGTGCGTGCCTCTTCAAACTGAAAGGTTGTTCGGCGGTTTTTTTTTCGAGCTTTAACCCTTGCTGGCCAAGAAAAAAATGTTTTTCATGAAGTATTCATTTTTTTTATACCCTTGGAGAAGGTATATTAAAATTGTCCGGATGTTTGTAACGCACAGAAGGAACATCTCCTGACCACATAAAGTATATATATTCTTGATCAGCATGACGAGCTGAGTTGATATAGCCATGTCCGTCCGTCTGTCCGTCCGTCCGTCCGTCTGTCCGTCGTCCGTCTGTTTCTATGCTATCTCCTCCGTCAGTTTTAAAGCTATCTCAACCAAACTTTGCACGAAGTCTTTTGGTATAAATACGCTGCACATTTGTCGGAACCGGCCGGATCGGATGACTATAGCATATAGCTGCCATAGGAACGATCGGTTGAAAAAGTAGTTTTAGTGAGAAAAACTTTTTTGTTTTCAATGCTATCGCTCCCAACCCCCGTATTTATAAGTTTTCTATGATTTCACATAATTTCACCGAGGTTTATCAAAATCGGACAACTATATAGTATAGCTGCCATACAAAAGATAGATCTGAAAAAAAGTCTTAGTGAGAAAAACTTTTTTGTTTTCAATGCTATCGCTCCCACTTTGTACAGATCTATATTATATACTACCACACAATTTTGTCAAGTTTGATTTAAATCGGATGACTATAGCATATAGCTGCCATAGGAACGATCGGTCCAAAATGTAGTTCTAGTGAGAAAAACTTTTTTGATGAATATATCGTATGCTCCATATAAAAAACTGGCAGCATATATCAGCTCCAAGGGTATATAAACTGCGGTACAGGAGTTAGCTTCCCTCTATTTTTTTAATTATTATGTTAACATTTTTGGAGGAATTGTTTGGAGCGACGCGGAGTGGTTCAATCTTGACTTCTCAAGCCGTTGCCATTAGATTGTAGACAGCGTACAAGAGTACCAAGGTGAATTTACTATAAGGTGACGTATTCCGATGTGGTGAGGGGTCTTAATTATTTTCAACTCGCTCTCTCGGCTCTCTAAAACATTTGACAGTTGCTCTGAGAGGAAAATGCTAGGCACACTTCGTTTGTTATTGTTTGAGCTAACAGACAGCTGAAAGATTTTGGCTAACAAATAAAATGAAATAATTCAAAACAAATTATAATATTTTAACGTATAATAAAATAAAGTTTTACAATACATGAATCAAAGTACTATATTAATATTTTAAACAATTTTTTTTTGTCTAATCAGCCTTTGCTTTTGTTTTTGCAGTTTTAGTTTTTTATTTAAATTTTTCAGAAGAAATTTTATTCGCATTTAAAAAAAAAATACTTTCGTTTTTGGATCTAGTTCAATGTTATCAGCACTTCTTATCATTTGGGCCAGCAAAAATGGTTTTGAGCAAATATTGTTGCCATTGAACTTGCTAAATACTGATTCAAGCCTTTTTATTTTGGCCACGAATTCCGTGGATGACTTCTTCAGCCCTCCTGCTGATACCATATCAACATAAGTGAATGTGGCGTTTTCTTTGTCGGCGCAGTCCAAAGACAATCTTCTAATTAGATAGCCTGAGATGTACTCTATAGAGTCATCCGTCAGTTCGCTATCTATTTCGGCTTCTTCTTCTCCAGCCTGCTCTGCTATGGCTGAGTTAGCAGCAACACTTGCAGAGCTGGTAATTGAGGAAAAAAAGAAAACAATGAAAAAAATCGTGCGCTACACAACCTCTCTCCAACGACCATCAAATATCTAGACTACAGCTTTGCTCGGTCGAACCCAGTTCAGTTTCAGTCTTCGTCACGAACTCGAACCGTCTTCGTGAGGGAGTCGAACCTTCTGAACTCTGTCTCACTCCAACCCATCAGCCATCAATTGGCGCAAACAAAATACAACCGCGATAGAGCAAGACAGGGCGAGAATCGAACCTGAGCGCCACAGCAGCGCAGCTGGCAGCGAAGAGGCACCGAGCAAACCTGTTATCTAGATTTCACTCATCTGTGTTCATACTGTCAAAATTAAAAAATAAAATTCAAAAGGCCCCTCGACAGAGAGCACCTGTGGTGAGTACGTCACCTTATAGTAAATTCACCTTGCCTTGGAGATACCAATGAAACAGCTGTATGACTAACTAGCCACCTTTGTGGTGTGTTGTGTTCCTGCTTTTTGAAGTTATGTGCAAACATAACGCCCAATATTGAGGGTATTTGATTATCATAAAGGTCATTAAAGCACACACATGTGAATAACAATTATATAACTATAACCAAAAATGGGACGAGTTATATATGCCGACAAAATTTGTTTGTAGTATAATTGATCTTGATTGACATTGAATGAAACGCGTTTTTTAATGTTGTTATTATCGGAGGTGTCGCAGAAATCTCTTCCACCAAATTCCAACCCAAAACCAATTCTCGGTGTCACAGAAATCTCTTCGGTTGGTTTCAAATTCTCGTGTTTTGTTAGGAGATTTAGCAAATTCACCACCCAAACAATTTTGACAAGCAAAACTAATTTTGGAACTGTAAACAATATTGTTTTTCTGGATAGGTTGCATAAAATTAATAAATTATTTAATTAGTTTAAACATTGAAATTTGCGTTTCAATAATTATTAGGAAAAACAACCAAAGTCTTTCATGTTAATCTTAACCAGTGGCGCCGTTTGGCGATTGTGGCGCCATCACTTGGAAGGCAGCGCATTAAGGGCTGGCAAATTACGCCACTTGTTTGGCGCAAACAAATATTTAAATTTTTGAATTTTATTTAGGAAGAATATGAATTAAATTTGAACTGTAATTTAAAAATGCATCATAAAACATTTATCACAATCAAAAAATTTCAATTGAACATCAAATTGCGAGAGATGCAGCCTTGCTTTTAGCGATGGAATAAGAAAATGAAATCTCTTGAAGTTCTGGGACACTGACCGATTTTTCAAGCGTTTTGCAAACCAACCGAGGTCAAAATCTCTAGAGATTTCTGTGACACCCCGCATAAGACTAAAATTATGCGAAATCGGTCCTTCGAGCCAGATATTGTGTATGGGGGTGAAGTGTCCCAAAAGCTAAATTTTTGGTTTCTGTAATAAACACTTGTTGAATTGGTTTAAGTTTCCACTTTTAAACATTGCCTGAGTTGGTTCAGCTGACTGATATATATATCCTTTCTCATTGAAAAATTATCAAACTTTTCGATACAATAAACCGAAATGAACCATTTTATTTTGCTGCTTTCGGTTCATAATTTTCGTAAGAACACAGGTTGTTCAGTTCCTAAATTTCTTATTTGCTTAAAATGTAAATTTTTTACGTTTCATTATCCTTCAACTCAACCGTTATTTCCCTTATGATTCAAATTCCTTAGTCAACCACAACCACAGAGTTCATTAATGCATGAGTCCCGTGACCGAGTTTCCTTTTACCGTAAACCAACTTCAGAGACCCATTTGAAATTGCTGGTTGAAGTTGTTGGCGTTTATTTTATGCACAGTCACTTCCTAAATACATACAAGGTTTTACAAACATTAATTTTAGTTAATAACTTTATAAGAGAAACTAATGCATATGAAGATATCAAAACTAACCTTCCAACCGCTCAACCCCCACCCACGCCACACCCTCCCATATCCCCGCCATTCAAGCCAACCAACTTTTTATACTACATATTGCTTTTTTGGGTGTTGGGCGAAGCCTGTGGCGTTCTGCGGGGGATGCAGAATAAATAAAATCATATGACCATACAATTAATCCAGGTGTAGCCTGCGTTGTAGCCCAACCCGACTAACCATAAATGAAGCCCCCTCCGGGTCTCGCGGTTGGCTTTATGTTTGTGTGTGTGTGTGTGTGTTTGTGTGTGTGTCTTTCGCCCGCACTTTCGCTTCTCCTCTAGTACAGCGGATCGATTCTGAATCAACGTTTCATCGACGATTTGGTGACTGCCGTCGATTCCCGCTTGATACCCTCACAATGTGTTCGATTGACGTATTTTGCAAGGCGATGTCCGCTAAAGCCGTCAATGCCTTTGAATGCATTCTAGATCGCTGCAATGGTATGCAGGGAAGGGACATAACCGATTCTCGTTCGACCCAATAGTATGCAGGCAAGGAACATAAGTGACGCTCGTTCGCTTCTTTGGTATGCAGGGAGGGAACATAAATGACGCTCGTTCGCTACTTTGGTATGCAGAGAGAGATATTATCGATTCTCGTTCGCTTCTTTGGTATGCAGAGAGCGATATTATCGATTCTCGTTCGCTTCTTTGGTATGCAGAGAGCGATATTATCGATTCTCATTCGCTTCTTTGGTATGCAGAGAGCGATATTATCGATTCTGGTTCGCTTCTTTGGTATGCATTGAGAGATGCTTCTCTTTTGATGCCAATACCGCCCACATGCATATAATAAATATTTCACTTTAATGTAATTAATGAAATTTATTAATTTTGAATTAATTATAATATATAATTTTAAATTTATTATTATTAACATTATACATATTATTATGAAATTTATTATTATTAATTATTACTGTTAATCACATTATTATTACATTTAATCACATTATTGTTACTATTAATCACATTTTAAATTCCCCTGATTATTAATTATTAATATTATATATTATTAATTGTTTATATTATTTGTATTATTAATATTATTAGTATTACATATATATTATAAATAATTGATATTATATATATTATTAATAATTATTATTATATATATTAATATTACATGTATTTTTATTAATTATTAGTATTATATACATTATTATTTTACATATAATTATTAGGTTTTAGTATTATATACATTACTATTATATATATTATTATTAATTATTAGTATTATGAACATTATTATTTTAATTATTAATATTAGGTATTAGTATTTTACATATTATTATCAGTCATTGTTATTTTCTTCCGCCTTCCGCTTTAGGTATTGTTTCTTATGGAAAGTTTTCTTTTGTGCCATAAGAGCGAGGCGCAGCTCCTCCCTCCACATCGCCACTTGCGGAGTCCGGAATTGAGTCTGGAATAATATAAAGAAATAGGAATAAAATTTATAAATTTGTTTAACATTATTTCTTAAATATATTACCAAGAAGAGCACGGTAAAATTTGGGCAACGATTTGAGTCCTTTCTTTTGCTTTACTCCATGTATATTGTATTTCTCCACAATTGTCTCCGAAAGGATACGTGGTAATCCCTTTTTGATGCCCACAGGAGCAAGAATTTTCTTCATTGCTGTCACCTGCGAAACAAAAATACAAAACTTATAAGAATATATGTATATCAATTGCATTCTAGCTGCTTATCTTACATATTTAAGTTGTGTTTCTGGGCTAATTGCTTCCTCCAGCCTCAGCAAATCCTCCTCTTTTTCCAGAGGAAATATATTGGACAGCTCCTCAGAATTGCTCTTTTCAGATACAAGCTGCCGAATCAGCACAGTTTGATTTGCTATCTGGTCGGCCAGTAGCTTGATTTGATGTTGTTCTTTATTTACCAGGTCTCGAAAAATAAAAAATATATTAATAATGTAAAAATGTGTAAATAATTTTTTATAATTACCAATCAACGCATCGATTTTTTGGTCCGTACTCATGCCATTGGGTGCAATTTTTTAATAGGGGTGTATCTGAGTTACCATACAAACACTAATCTTTTCTAAGGCGCACTTTTGCGATAAATATTCCTTACTGTGATGGCCGGGGAATGTCGTTGAATGAAGTTCGTAAAATCGGCGTCCGTCAATAAAACCCCCGACTCTGTACTGTACGTTAATGTCGAATTGATTTTTTTTGGCTACCTGTGTACATTTCCGCACAACCATGGCGAGACGTATGACCCGGAGTACCACTAATAAAAAGCTCTAGCCGGCGCATCACACACTATTGCTCGAAGTCTAACAAAAACCTTTCTTCCGTCAACTATTACACCGCTATTCATAACTTCACCCAACTCTGTGCAGAAGTCGCTAAGAAACTCATTACAATTTCCCGGCTTACTTTTACCTAAGAAAACACCGACCGGAAAACTGGCACACTTCCAACATTATTTATACGAATTAAAATTGGCCACAGTTGAGCCTTAGAACTATTAAATAATGGTAATCCATCAATATTGATGTCTAAGCTAAAGCTGCTTGGCAATTTTATTCCTTCGTTTATTTTAACTAATTGATTTTTTAACCCCACATTTAAATAAGATCCCCCATTAATGTTGGATATTTCGGGCTTTGAATCAGAGGCAAACCTGTAAAAAGCGCCCACATTTAAATTTTCACCACGTAGAATATTAATTAATTCAATGGTGCAATCGCGTCTGGGTTTATACTTTAAAAACCAATTGCGCAACTTCTCGGTCAAACTAATTTTATTTTCATCTAATCTAATGTCCGTAATGTCAACTCCCATTCTATCTTTTCATTTTCTTCCCCCCCCCACGGGCAAAGCCAAATCGAGCGCGCGCACTTCATGCGCCCCGGGCTGCTCATTTCCTATGCACAATAAATTTTACGCTTTCTGTGCTTTCGATTCTCTTTGAACTTGGCAACCATATCACATTCTACTTTAACACTTGCGCTAAGTTAGAATTAACTCTTCCCAAAATCGAAAATATTTTACAGTAAAAATATTTTTTCTTAACAATTAATTTCACCAAACTGTAGAATATTTGTTTATTTTATTCATTAATTGTAATTTTAATAATAAGTGCTCATTACAATGCATTCCACTGACATGTCGTGAAATATTTTGCTGCTAGGGTGTTCCAAAGATAGATATACCCTTATTTTCAATTACTTTTCTATTCCTTGCTAAATTAAGAAACCCACCTTTAATATCTTTAAAAAAACCATTATTTTTTTTTTTTTTTTTTTTTTTTTTTTTTTTTTTTTCTTTCTCCCCCCCCTTTTTGAAAAAAAAATAAAACACAGAGGGAAAAAACGTGTTCAGAAAATAAGTTGCCTTCAACTTAAAATGAGAACAGAATGTTCTCAAAATTTTTGAGAACGAATGTTCTAAATGTTCTTGAAATGAGTAAAGTTGTTCTCAATCGGATAATATTTGCTTTGAACAACAACAAAACCGGTTTTAAAGAGAGAGATATACAAGAGAGAGAGAGAGCGAGTGAGAGCGAGTTGGCTCTCTTTTTGATCTCCCTCTTGTCAGCTCAACAAAGCATAAGTAGCCCTCTAGACGTGCATCTGCAAAACTGTTCAACGGCCGAATTGGCTAGCGCGTCATTCCATACGTTGAATGCATAAGGTACCGGGCTCAAATCCCAGTCAAGCCCGAGCAAATTTTTCTGTGTTTTTCTGAAAAACTTAAATAAAACGAGGTCAGGTGGGGGTCGGTCGATGAAGCGATGGAATATATGGGTCGAGGAGAAGCAAGCAGCAGGTGCACGCACCTATCCAAGGAGTCTTGCCCCCTCCCTTCACTTCCAATCAAAAGAGGTATGTTCCCGTTCCCCATTCCACCCCATTGTGAGGAATCCGCCCAAACCTGGTCTAAGTGCAATCAATTTTTTTCCCAGGTGAGTTTAAAATGTTCTTGAAAACGGAACAATATTAACTCAAATCATGTTCTCAAAAATGGAACAATATCAACTCAATTTGAGTTTTTGCGTTCTCAAAAAATTGTTCTCAAAGTGAGAACATTGCACTACATGTGAGAAAACCCGTTCATGCATACTTTTTGATAACGTTTGTGCTCATTTTGAGTCCAATGTTCTCGGTTTTTTCCAATTGGATGCGCAGTTTCTCATTTACATATTAATAATAATAAAAGCTGTATAGTTTGACCAATTTGCATATATTAATATTTTTTCCATTCAAATAAGAAATGAAACCAATCTCTACGTGTATCAAAAGAATCCAAGTTCTAATCTTACCTTCTCCTCTTTGGTAATACGTTTGTAGGGATGATTTTGTATATGTCTATTGGACGCTTACCCAATGTACCTAAATACTGGTCCCAAAGTATTGGAATTCCTGCAGTCCATAATGTAATGTCGCAAAAACGGTTCGAGGAATTAAGAACTCACATTCATTTTAACAATAACGTCAACATTCTTCCTCCTACTGATCTTCGACATGACCGACTTTTTAAGATAAGGCCAGTTGTAAGAAACTGAACACAAATTTCGGCAAAGTAGCAATGGAGCAGTTCCTGTGCGTTGATGAGCAAATCTGCTCTACCAAAGCTCGAAACTAAAAACACTAGAAGAGTGGCGCCGGGTACGTACATTAAAACTGCATTTTTTTCAAAAAAAAAATTTCATAATAATCCTCCTCAGATTTGGAAAGACTGTAAGATGAGCATCCGGGCCAAAATTTCCAAAAATAAAAAGGAGTCCAGAGCCACTGGTGGTTGGCCATGCCGAATCGAGACCCAGACTGCAACTGAGGATGCTGTGGTTGCTGGCCTGTATGCGATGGTCTATGGCGTTCCTGGAGCCCGCGCTTTCGGCTTGAATCTGCCATCTTCACCCAAGTCCTCGACAGACAGCCAGGATCCGGTTTCTGGAGAGTTTGGTAAGTCCACTAAATTCAAAAATATTCTCATTTCTTAAATACTTATTTTTTGAATTAGAGAGCGAGTCCCGAGACACACCACCGAAAAGGCGTAAGCACTTCAAGTTCAGGTGTTCTCAGTGGCAATAATGCCCCATTGGCTGCTCTCATTGCTGAACAAAACACCATGTTTCAAGACATGGTGAAGGAGCTCCGACAACTCAACAGCCAAAACAAGTCTGGAACGGAAGCTGTATTAGCAATGGGAGCACAGCTCAGTGGATTGATGGAGCAACAACTAGAAGAACGCCGAAAACTTAATTCTATAATGGAAAAATTTGTATCAAAAAATGGAATAAAAAATAAAAACAAGTATTTATTTAGCACAATGCGATTGTGACCTTATTGATTATCAATCGTGGAACTTATTAGCAGGCTCTAGGTGAATAAGCTGGGATTTTGTTTATAAGTTTTCGAAAACAATAGTATTCATTTAGTTAAACTAGATTCTTATCTTATTCTATGCAAGTTTGAGGCAATTTCATCGCGAATTCTAGATTGGCTTTCGCACACCACTTCGGCATTGACATTGCCCTCCTCATCTTGAGATCGATTATTATTTTGATCGTCGACTGGATCTTCACAGTCAAAATTTTGGATATTCCGCTCACGGCAAATATTGTGCAAGGCACAGCACACATTCACAATTTTTGAAACTTTTGTTGGGTGATATAAGAGACACCCCTGAATTGATCGGAATCTACTCTTTAAAACGCCAATTGTGCGCTCAACTAAATTACGAGCAGATGAATGTCGGAGATTAAAAGTGTGCTGAGCTGATCCTGCACTGGGGCTTCTATACGGAGTCATGACGAAAGGTTCCAGTGGGTAGCCAGAGTCCCCAAGGAGCCACGAACTTCGACAACCATCTTCCCATTTGCGTTTTAAGAACTCTCGGGCCTCGCTCAAATTCCATGCAAATGAATCATGTGTTGCTCCAGGCATTGTAGAATCGACATAAATTATCCGCATTTCATAATCACATATCTAAGTAATTAAAAAATAAATAAAAATCTAATTCTAAAATGAGGCCGCTTGAACTATACTTACAATCATAACGTTAAGACTAAAATAGCCTTTTCGGTTCAAATAGTGATTTTCGTTGTCAGGTGGCGTAAAATTTTGACATGCGTTCCATCCACGCACCCAATTACTCCTGGAATCCGAAATTTCGTATAAAAGTGGCGCTTCGATGCCGCAAGCCGTTCAGATGTTTGCTCTAATTTTATAAAACGAGGACAAAGTTTTCTCTCTAATAATGGAATTATTTTCCACAAAGTTTTGCAAACGATGGGTCTTGAAATCGCCAAGTCTGCATCCTTTCCAATGACTCGTTGGAAAGAGCCGACACCTAAAAACCGTAGGGCTACAGCCAGTTGCAGTACTGGGGGAACTGATGTCCTGGGGATATCGGTCTCTATTATGTTAAAAATCATAACAAAGGTATCTTTGTCCATACGATAGTTATACAGAAAACTAGTATAGAAAATTAAATTGTTAAAAAATGCAGTAAAACAGGCAGAGTAAGCTTCTTACGCTTCATCAGAAATGGTAAGTGGATTGGATGCATTTCTGAGGTTCTTGCGACGAATTTTCTCTATCGCCAAAGTCCTTATTCTAGCAACATCCAAAGCTATCAATGCAGCCACTGGCATTTTTAATTTTTATTTGTACATTTCTCATAAATTTTAACAGTTATAATTTCCACACTCATTTACAGAAACAGGGTTGTCAACAAATTCTAATTATGTCGCGGCCCAATTTATTTAAAAAATGTTCCGATATAATTGAGTTTTAATTCTCCATATTCATTTAAAGTTTAATAATTTAGTGCATCTTATCCGACACACTTTAAGCATTTTGTTTGAAACTAAAAAAAAATTGCTTGCAAACAATTATTTAAATTATTTTGAAGCCGACAACCCTGTCATGGCAGCCACATTGAAATTACTACCAGCCAGCTGTTTTTTGCCATTCTCTTTATGCTACTCCGAAGCTGACTCCGAAAAATGAAATCTCCGACATTTGCAGAGCACCGACATTTGGATTGGTTGTTTTCAAAAACAACTGTCCCCTAAATCTCTAGAGATTTCTGGTTTTTTTTTTAAAATATTGGATAGACTTAATATATTTTTTTTCCACTTCCATTCATTTTAAAAAGTAAAACCGTTGACATGAAAATTGTCAATTTCACGTTTTCATTTCGAACTCACTCAAAGGCTCAACTTTTAAAATCGGATAATTTGATCGTTTTTCGTAAACGGGAACAGCGTATCAATTCCGATTCCCCATGATTTGATCGAAATCGACAACGGGAACACCTATTAATTCAATTTATTTTTATTTAAAACAATTTTTAATTATTATATTTAAATTTGTGATATCAAATATGGTTAAAATACAGCTGAACTAACTAAGAAAAGTGCTGTGCAAATACATTAATTTATATGAAGCAACCCTAGCAGCTATCGATTGACGGATGAAAGAGACTAAAAAGTAAAGTGGAATTCAGAACAGCTCGTTTTGAAAACGACCGCTCGGTTTTGCTTTTCACGCAGATTTTTATAGATGTTTATAAAAAAAATGATTTTAATATCCATTTAAACTGTAAACATTTTAAGTAGTGATGCTAAACGATTGAAAAAATGGTCAACATTATTAAATTGATTAGTTTATAATTTTTGGGATTTATTTTAATGCTTTTAATAGCAATTACTTTTCATGGTGTATTTTTACACATGGACACTTTGCGTAAAGAGAAATACCCCTTTCAGCTCACCTTGGTTTTATTAAATATTTTACTATTACCTGAGGTTATCGCTTTTGCGCGTTTCTTCTTTGTTTTTCAGAAAATCGAGCTGGAAATGTTATTATTTTTGACATTTCTATCCTAAAAGTATGCATTTTTTATTTTTCACATCCACATTTACAGGGAAAACTTTGTATAAATTGGTTCTAAAAATTATAATAAACATTATTAAAACCAATTGATAGACGTCAGAGCGCTAACTTTAAAGGTTACCTCGACACTTTATTATACTCTGTACCGAGTAAATTAAGTTTGTGCAAAAATATGTAACAGAAAGAAGGAATAATTTCCGACCCTATAAAGTATACATATATATTCTTGTTCGTCCGTTCGTATGAACGAACGGATCTCAGAGATGGTAAGGGAGAGAGGTTTGACAAGTATCGGACAAATGCTTCCTATACTTGCAGGCAGATCAAGTTTATTTTCAATTTTTGCCACGCCCCCTCTCGCCCCCGCAATTTTGAAAAAATGTCATATCTCCCTCAGTTTTAAAAGATAGATGATTCGTGCCTTCTAGAGATAGTTAATCAGCAGCAATATGTATCGATTTGCCGAAGAAATGATAAAGATCGGATGAGCGGTTCTTAAGTTATGAGAAAAAAAGTGTAAATAAGAGCCCTTACCCCGCACTCGCAACCAACACCGCATTTCATTCATCAAAGGAAAAAAAGACAGAGCAAGAGCGAGAGAGATAGAAAAACTTAGAGATGAGCACAGCGGCAGCGCAGCATTCAGCTTCTACACCGGGTACAGAGTATGTTATAGTCGGGCTTGACCGACTTTCTCACTTGTTTTCGTATGTGTAGCATAATTGAAGTTTTTCAAAAAGCTCTAGCTTGTTCGCATCGCTTGCCCCTCTACAATTCTTTCCTACGAGCGAAAGCTTATTCAAAAAGTTATCCAATTTCGGGAAATTTTCTTATAGTTTGGAATTATTTGTCTTAAGTTAAGGTAAGTAAGGAAAGTTTCGATATTGGTCTTCAAATCTGAAAACTTTTGCAAAAGTGAAAATGTGAGCACAAATGTGGACAATCTTTTAAGAGCATTTCGTTAAAAATGTCAGGTTTCTTGCTAGACTGTAAAGTTTTGGCACTATTTTCGTAGTTAAACGGTTAAACTATAAGTACTTATGCGACTTCCTTCACAAGACATAGTATACTGAGAAAATCTGTGATCCTTGTTAGTCCATATATACACAGGACTATCCGATTCTGTTGTTCCTTAAAGATATGATTGGCAACAACCGAACCGCTCGATTGATCCAACTTGCATACACAACATGCTTGCTGCTGAGTTTTATTCAATCATCCCGTTAACGTCAAACGGTTGATTATAATCATGTTCGTCATTATTCCAATCATTTCGGATGTTTGTTGGGTTGGCTCAACGACGATTGATTAGAATGAGCGAGAATCGCACATTCGCTAAGACGGCGCTGTTGACAGAGATGAATAAAATAGAGGCAGAGAGAACTTGCCTGGAATATTTAACAGGGTCAGACAAATGGCGAGAACAGAAAAATGTGCTTGAGCTGATTTACTTGCAAATATGTTCAACCAGAAGACTCTCGATGCGTTAGCTGGTGTGACGTACATTTTATTCAACGCTGAGTTTTGTTCGCTGAATAAAAGTACACATAAGCTTACGATGGATAGACTCTTGCTCAACCGCTCGAGGCATTTGCCGGTATGAACATGGAGCAATAAGTATTACAGAGAAAATTTGCGCTGCCTCTCAATGTTGCTGGTGCTGAACGATAGTGCCCTAAAAGATACTTTATAGGGGCAGTAGGAAATAACTGTGGTTAGAGTGGCGAATACCACCAAATTCCGCAAATATATCCAGAGAGCGTAAATGAGAAAGAAAATCTAGGTTTTTTTTTATTTCTCAAAAATTTTGTTTTGGTTTTTTTTTGCGATTCAGCTTTTTTGCGCAACATAAAACATTGACAGAATCGGTGTAGACTAAGTAAATTTTCTCTCTAATACTTATTGCTCCATGGTATGAAGCGGATATAATTCAACGCTGAGTTTTGTTGAGTGCATCATGAAATTATGAAGAGAGTGATGTTTGCAGTAGTGCCAATTATTTGAAAACGGTAAGCCAACTATTTTAAACTATTGATAAGGAAAAGTCAGCTATATAGAGCAGGGTTCCCCAAAAAGAGAGAGCGAAAATGTTTACTGTTTCTCTCTCTCTCGCGCCCCAGAGGCTATGGCTGGGGAACTGTTTTATAGAGAATTAATTTTTAGGGAGTTGCAGAATTGTTAGTAAAATTTTCAGACAATTTTCAGAGCATTCAAAAACCTAGATAAGGCAATTCAACAAAAAAACTAGTGCGCTTTGCTGCTTACTATATTCTATAGAATGACACAAAATGAAATGAAACACATATTTTTGGCCCAAATTTTAGATTTTTTGACTAATTTTTAATTTTTAAGGACCTATTTATAGAAAAGCATGCAATTTGGTGCATGCTTGTGGAAAACACACCCATTCATTTGTTTCTAAAAGTTTATGGTATAGTTTAGGTTTTAATTGGTTTTGCTTTGGGATTTTTTAGCTGGCTCGAGGTCAATGTTTTTAACTGCTTATTAAAACAAACAAACAAACAAGAATTTTTGATTTCTAACCCCTTCGGGCTGTGCAGTTGATAGCTGATAACTTAAAAAGAAAAAATTTTTGTATGGGGTTCTTTCACAAGTTTGGGTTAATAGCACTTCTGGCTCTCAGAATATGAATTTTCCAATCTATCAAAAGAAAGAAAACAATGAGCTTATATGGCTTCTTCAGTTGCGTCCCAACGATCAGCGTCAATCAAAATGTTCCCTGGTTACTTTTAATTCTCTAATTGTTGTCCGCCGTTTCCACAGTTCTCTCTCTTCCACACTCTCTTTGTCTATTACGAATACCCGGAGCAAAACAGAAACTTGCAAAATAAATGCCATCTTTCATACACAGCTTTCCCGTTTGCTGCTTGGCTGCCCTTTCGGGCCTGGCTTGGAGGGCTTCCCTGGGGCACTGGCAATGGTAATTGGAGACATGGAAGCTTAAGTCTGTTTCCCAAGCGGTCGGTAATTTGCAAAAAGATCAAATGCTCTGCCTCAGGGCCACCCTAAAGTTTATTTGCATAGAGCAGGCGGGCCACTGGGACTGTCTCTTTGTCTGAGTCTATCAGCTCTATCATCTCTTGGCAAGGTTTCAGTTGGTTAGTTGCCGTCAAGCGGTCCGGTCCACACACTCAGACAATGTCGGATTCAGATAGCAAACTGATTGACATCGAGGAGCATGAGCTGCAAACGGTTCCCAGTTTGGATAGCACACCCAAATTATCGAAACGCAATAGTTCGGAGCGAAGTTTGCCATTGAGAAGTTATAGCAAATGGTCACCCACAGAACAGGGAGCTACGCTGGTCTGGCGTGACCTTTGTGTGTATACAAATGTGGGCGATTCGGGGCGTAAAATGAAGCGTATCATCAACAACTCCACGGGAGCCATACAACCGGGCACCTTGATGGCCCTGATGGGTGCGAGGTAAGTCGAAAGAATGTTGAAATGGTAATCGATAGGAGCCAGTCAAGTGGAAATGTGGTCCACATGCCAAACATGTGGTTTATCTAAATATCTCATTCACAGTGGTTCGGGCAAGACAACGCTTATGTCCACACTGGCGTACAGACAGCCGGGTAAGTGGGAAATGATAAGATATGTGCGGGAATGTCAACTACTTGACACTAGACTTTTATAGCTGGCACTGTGGTTCAGGGTGATATACTGATAAATGGCAGACGGATTGGACCATTCATGCATCGCATCAGTGGTTATGTGTACCAAGATGATCTCTTCATTGGAGCGCTGACGGTGCTGGAGCATTTGAATTTTATGGTGAGTTGAGAGGAGGATGGAGAAGGGGTATTAAAGATAAAATTTTGAATGTATACAGAGAGCGTAAGTGAGAGCAAACAGCTGACCCAAGTGCAGAGTTAAAGAGAGACACAGTCTTATCTACGCGCTCTCTTCTTGGGGAACCCTACCCAAATGTATCCAGAGAGCGTAAGTGAGAGCAAACAGCTGACTTATTTCTCACAGAAGCGGTATTGACTACGCAATCGTTCAGTCTACACATCCTAGTCTCTAAAAGAGTTTGTAAAACTTCTTCAATAGTTAGAGTGACCGTACATTTATAGGTTCTAAGTAGTTTAGAGCTTAAAAACCCCAAACAAATCTGGTCACTCTAATAATTTTTAATATACTTCCTCTCCCACAGGCCCACCTTCGTTTGGATCGTCGTGTGTCGGGCGAGGAGCGTCGTTTGATTATCAACGATCTGCTGGAACGTATTGGTCTCCTCTCCGCCGCTCACACCCGTATAGGCAATGGCGATGATAAGAAAGTCCTGTCCGGTGGCGAGCGTAAACGTTTGGCTTTTGCCGTGGAATTGCTCAACAATCCTGTCATTCTTTTCTGCGATGAACCCACCACCGGTTTGGACTCCTTCAGTGCCCAACAGTTGGTGGCCACTTTGTATGAGTTGGCCCAAAAGGGCACCACCATTTTGTGCACCATTCACCAGCCCAGCTCCCAGCTGTTTGACAATTTCAACAATGTCATGCTTTTGGCCGATGGCCGTGTCGCCTTTACCGGCTCACCTGAGCATGCCCTCACCTTCTTTGCCCATCATGGCTATCACTGCCCCGAGGCTTACAATCCGGCGGACTTTTTAATTGGTGTCTTGGCCACCGATCCGGGCTGTGAGCAGGCCTCTCAGCGTTCCGCTCAACATTTGTGCGATCAATTTGCCGTCAGTTCGGCGGCCAAGCAGCGCGATATGCTGGTCAATCTGGAGATACATATGGCTCAGTCGGGCAATTTCCCCTTCGATACGGAAGTGGAATCGTTTCGCGGTGTGGCCTGGTACAAGCGCTTTCATGTGGTTTGGCTGAGGGCCACGCTGACTTTGCTGCGTGATCCCACCATACAATGGATGCGGTTTCTACAGAAAATGGCCATGGCTTTCATCATTGGCGCTTGCTTTGCGGGCACCACGGAACTGACCCAGTTGGGTGTGCAGGCGGTGCAGGGCGCTTTGTTCATCATGATTTCGGAGAATACATATCATCCCATGTACTCGGTGCTGAATGTGTTCCCGCAGGGATTCCCGCTGTTCATGAGGGAAACACGTTCCGGTTTATATTCGACGGCGCAATATTATGTGGCAAACATTTTGGCTATGGTAAGTAGTTTGGTTATCTATCCAAGCATTTATGAAACTATATTTCATTCCAATAGTTCCTACTATTCAAGTGTTTCGGCTTTACAATCGTCCTTGTCATATAATTTTTTACCAGATAAAGCAAAATACCTTTACTTTGATTTCTTTTCATAAAATAAGTTTTCCATACTGACTGACTGACTAAAAACCAACGCACAGCCTAAACAGTTAAATCTAGTAAGCTGAACTTTAAACGAAAGGGTGTGGTGAAAGTTGGCAATGAGAAACATTTGATATGCAAAATGTTTATCCGACTAGATTGATTAATATTGAATTGATTGAAAGATGTTTATTTTCAATTTGATCATAGCTTACAGCTTAACCTTGATAACCTAATTACATTTTATGCTTGGTTTACAACCGTCAGCCTTACTTCTATTGTATTTTTCCGACTAAAGTAAACACATTTCTGGCTCCAGATTGTCTTAGGTTCCATTTTATAAATAGTTAAACATACAGGGTTGCCCATATTCGACGGACCCATTTTTTTTTTAAATCAAAGAAAAAAATAAAAATTTGGCGGTTGGCAATCTTAATCATTTAATTTGTTCCAAGTAGATTTGTTTACATCAATTTTTGAATATTATATCTCTCAAATGGCCGCCTCTGGCGTTGATGGCGTATTGTGCCCTTTTTGCACAATTTTCCATCGATTTCGCCAACATTTCGGCCGGAATAGCGGCTATTTCTTCACGAATGTTGTCCTTTAGCTCTTCTACGGTCCTTGGCTTGTTAACGTAAACCTTTGACTTCAAATATCCCCACAAGAAGAAGTCAGGCGGCGTCAAATCGGGCGAACGCGGTGGCCAGTCCAAATCACCACTTTTCGACATCAAACGGCCCGGAAACAATTTCTTCAGAAAATCGATTGTTATGCGACTTGTGTGCGGTGGAGCGCCGTCTTGTTGAAACCAAAACTGCCTCATACGCTTTCGACGAATAATTGGCATCACAAAATTGGTCATCATGTCGCGATAACGCTCCTGGTTGATGGTAACAGCATGGCCATTTTCATTTTGGAAGAAAAACGGCCCAATGACCGTTTTCGCACTAACGCCGCACCAAACTGTGACTTTTTCGTCATGAAGAGGCACTTCTTGAATCTCCTGAGGATTTTCAGTGGCGTAAATACGGCAATTTTGCTTATTTACGGTCCCATTCAATGAGAAATGGGCTTCATCGGACATGATAATTTTGTTCCAAAATTGCTCGTCATCTTCGGCCATTTCGATTACTCTTGGGCCCATTCCAATCGACGAGGCTTGTCCGCAGGCAACAATCTTTGCGTCAATTGAATTTTGTACGGGAACAAATGCAAATCAACGCGAATAATCCGTTGTAAAGTGGACCGAGCCATGCCCAACTGCTGAGAACGGCGTTTTTGGGATGTTCTTGGGGACCTCTCAACACTGGCTCGTACGGCAGCGATATTCTCGGCCGATCGCCTTGGTCGACTTTTATTTGGCCTCTTCGGATTAGAAAAAGCCTCACCAGTCGAAAATTTTTCGTATAAACGCTTAATGAAGGCGAACTTTTCACATTCGGAGGTGTCACAGAAATCTCTTCCAACCAAATTCAAACCCAAAACCAATTCTCGGTGTCACAGAAATCTCTTTCGGTTGGTTTCAAATCTCTCGTGTTTTGTTAGGAGATTTAGCAAAATTCACCACCCAAACAATTTTGACAAGCCAAACTAATTTTGGAACTGTAAACAAAACTATTTTTCTGGATAGGTTGCATAAAATTAATAAAATATTTAATTAGTTTAAACATTAAAATTTGCGTTTCAATAATTATTAGGAAAAACAACCAAAGTCTTTTATGCTATTCTAAACCAACCCCCACCGCGGCCCCCGTTTAGCGATTGTGGCTCCAACTTGGTTGGCAGCCAGCGCATAAAGGGCTGGCAAGTTATTAAACATGTTTGGCACCAACAAATATTTCAATTTTTAATTTAATTTATGAAGAATATGAACTAAATTTTAATTATAATTTAAAAATGCATCATAAAACATTTATTACAATCAAAAAATTTATGTGCGTCAAAATAGCGTCGAAAAAAATAGCGTCGATTTGGAACGATGGAATCTGGAACACTAGGGCAATTTTTATTTTTTGATTTATTCCTTAATTATCCAACCAATTTAGAATCTGTAAATGCAATATTGTTAAGAATTGCATAAACTATTGATTTATAAAACCTGTAGGTGAATTTATGCATTGCTGGTTATAAGTAAATGAAGTTGAAAAATCGGCTTCTCACATTTTTGGTTACATCTCCACTTTCAGGAGATGTACCATAATAGGCTATATACCATGTTATAGGACACAGTTTCAAGAGTATTTTGAAAGAAAAATCATGCAAATCGTGTGAACACTTTTTGAGAAAAGTTCTTATAAGTGGACCAACCTCTTCTTTTTCCCATACAAAATTAACCAAAAAATTACATTTTTAAATCATGCCCTTTAACTCCACTTTAAGGAGATGTACCCACATACTGCTTATACCATCATGAAATACATATATTCAAGGGTATCTACAACAAATTTGATCCAAATCGTGTGAACAGTTTTTGAGAAAAACGCTTGTAAGTGGGGGTGCCTTGAAATGAAATTTTAAAATTACAAAAAGTCCGCCATTTCAGCAGTCGGAACCAGTCATGGAACTAGTTATAAAAAAAGTGTTTTGAAGTAAAATTAAGTTAAATTAAGTTAAGTTAAGGCTTTGTGAACACCGAAAAAACAAGTCTCAATAAATAATTTTTCCAACGCCTTCGACCCTTATTTAGTGTGACCATATAAATCGTCGCTAACTTTTCTTATCAAGATTGCGCGATAACGAGGAGATGTACCAACATGCACGATACCTCAAACGATGCGTATTTTATTTCTCTATTTTATAAAAAAGAATCACGGCAATCGTGTGAACAGATTTTGAGATATTTAATTTTTTCTACTTACATCGTAGCCCTAGTCATAAAAAATACCAAATGGCGTGTAGCATGACCAACATATACAGAGGCCCTGGTGCTTGAAAATAAATATGACCATATAAATCGTCGCTAACTTTTCTTATCAAGATTGCGCGATAACGAGGAGATGTACCAACATGCACGATACCTCAAACGATGCGTATTTTATTGCTCTATTTTATAAAAAAAAGAATCACGGCAATCGTGTGAACAGATTTTGAGATATTTAATTTTTTCTACTTTCATCGTAGCCCTAGTCATAAAAAATACCAAATGGCGTGTAGCATGACCAACATATACAGAGGCCCTGGTGCTTGAAAATAAATATGACCATATAAATCGTCGCTAACTTTTCTTATCAAGATTGCGCGATAACTAGGAGATGTACCAACATGCACGATACCTCAAACGATGCGTATCTTATTGCTCTATTTTATAAAAAAAGAATCACGGCAATCGTGTGAACAGATTTTGAGATATTTAATTTTTTCTACTTTCATCGTAGCCCTAGTCATAAAAAATACCAAATGGCGTGTAGCATGACCAACATATACAGAGGCCCTGGTGCTTGAAAATAAATATGACCATATAAATCGTCGCTAACTTTTCTTATCAAGATTGCGCGATAACTAGAGATGTACCAACATGCACGATACCTCAAACGATGCGTATTTTATTTCTCTATTTTATAAAAAAAGAATCACGGCAATCGTGTGAACAGATTTTGAGATATTTAATTTTTTCTACTTTCATCGTAGCCCTAGTCATAAAAAATACCAAATGGCGTGTAGCATGACCAACATATACAGAGGCCCTGGTGCTTGAAAATAAATATGACCATATAAATCGTCGCTAACTTTTCTTATCAAGATTGCGCGATAACTAGGAGATGTACCAACATGCACGATACCTCAAACGATGCGTATCTTATTGCTCTATTTTATAAAAAAAGAATCACGGCAATCGTGTGAACAGATTTTGAGATATTTAATTTTTTCTACTTTCATCGTAGCCCTAGTCATAAAAAATACCAAATGGCGTGTAGCATGACCAACATATACAGAGGCCCTGGTGCTTGAAAATAAATATGACCATATAAATCGTCGCTAACTTTTCTTATCAAGATTGCGCGATAACTAGGAGATGTACCAACATGCACGATACCTCAAAAGATGCGTATTTTATTTCTCTATTTTATAAAAAAGAATCACGGCAATCGTGTGAACAGATTTTGAGATATTTAATTTTTTTCTACTTTCATCGTAGCCCTAGTCATAAAAAATACCAAATGGCGTGTAGCATGACCAACATATACAGAGGCCCTGGTGCTTGAAAATAAATATGACCATATAAATCGTCGCTAACTTTTCTTATCAAGATTGCGCGATAACTAGGAGATGTACCAACATGCACGATACCTCAAAAGATGCGTATTTTATTTCTCTATTTTATAAAAAAGAATCACGGTAATCGTGTGAACAGATTTTGAGATATATAATTTTTCTACTTTCATCGTAGCCCTAGTCATAAAAAATACCAAATGGCTGTAGCATGACCAACATATACAGAGGCCCTGGTGCTTGAAAATAAATATGACCTATAAATCGTCGCTAATTTTCTTATCACAGATTGCGCGATAACTAGGAGATGCTACCAACATGCACGATACCCTCAAACGATGCGTATCTTATTGCTCTATTTTATAAACAAGAATCACGGCAACCGTGTGAACAGATTTTCGATATAATTTTTCTACTTACATCGTAGACCCTATAAAAAAAAAATACCAAATGGCGTGTAGCATGACCAACATATACAGAGGCCCTGGTGCTTTGAAAAAATAAATATGACCACATAAATCGTCGCTAACTTCTTATCCAGATTGCGCGATAACTAGGAGATGTACCAACATGCACGATACCTCAAACGATGCGTATCTATTGCTCTATTTTATAAAAAAGAATCACGGCAATCGTGTGAACAGATTTTGAGATATTTATTTTTTTCTACTTACATCGTAGCCCTAGTCATAAAAATAATACTAAATGGCGTTAGCATGACCAACATATACAGACGGCCCTGGTGCTTGAAAATAAATATGACCATATAAATCGTCGCTAACTTTTCTTATCAAGATTGCGCCATAACTAGAGATGTACCAACATGCACGATACCTCAAACGATGCGTATTTTTATTTATTTTATAAAATAAGAATCACGGCAATCGTGTGAACAGATTTTTGAGATATTTAATTTTTTCTACTTACATCGTAGCCCTAGTCATAAAAAATACCAAAATGGCGTGTAGCATGACCAACATATACAGAGGCCCTGGTGCTTGAAAATAAATATGACCACATAAATCGTCGCTAACTTTTCCTATCAAGATTGCGCGATAACGAGGAGATGTACCAACATGCACGATACCTCAAACGATGCGTATTTTATTTCTCTTATTTTATAAAAAAGAATCACGGCAATCGTGTGAACAGATTTTCGAGATATTTAATTTTTTCTACTTTCCATCGTAGCCCTAGTCATAAAAAAATACCTTAAAATGGCGTGTAGCATGACCAACATATACAGAGGCCCTGGTGCTTGAAAATAAATATGACCACATAAATCGTCGCTAACTTTTCTTATCCAGATTGCGCGATAACTAGAGATGTACCAACATGCACGATACCTCAAACGATGCGTATCTTATTTCTCTATTTTATAAAAAAGAACTCGGCAATCGTGTGAACAGATTTTGAGATATTTAATTTTTTCTACTACATCGTAGCCCTAGTCATAAAAAATACCAAATGGCGTGTAGCATGACCAACATATACAGAGGCCCTGGTGCTTGAAAATAAATATGACCATATAAATCGTCGCTAACTTTTCTTATCAAGATTGTGCGATAACTATGAGATGTACCAACATGCACGATACCTCAAACGATGCGTATTTTATTGCTCTATTTTATAAAAAGAATCACGGCAATCGTGTGAACAGATTTTGAGATGTTTAATTTTTTCTACTTTCATCGTAGCCCTTAGTCATAAAAAATACCAAATGGCGTGTAGCATGACCAACATATACAGAGGCCTCTGGTGCTTTGAAAAATAAATATGACCATATAAACCGTCGCTAACTTTTCTATCAAGATTGCGCGATAACTAGAGATGTACCAACATGCACGATACCTCAAACGATGCGTATTTTATTTCTCTATTTTATAAAAAGAATCACGGCAATCGTGTGAACAGATTTTGAGATATTTAATTTTTTCTACTTTCATCGTAGCCCTAGTCATAAAAAATACCAAATGGCGTGTAGCATGACCAACATATACAGAGGCCCTGGTGCTTGAAAATAAATATGACCATATAAATCGGCTAACTTTTCTTATCAAGATTGCGCGATAACTAGGAGATGTACCAACATGCACGATACCTCAAACGATGCGTATCTTATTGCTCTATTTTATAAAAAAATCTCGGCAATCGTGTGAACAGATTTTGAGATATTTAATTTTTCTACTTTCATATCGTAGCCCTAGTCATAAAAAATACCAAATGGCGTGTAGCATGACCAATATATACAGAGGCCTCTGGTGTTTGAAAATAAATGACTATATAAATCGTCGCCATCTTTCTTATCAAGATTGCGCGATAACTAGAGATGTACCAACATGCACGATACCTCAAACGATGCGTATTTTATTTCTCTCTTATTTTATAAAAAAGAATCACGGCAATCGTGTGAACAGATTTTGAGATATTTAATTTTTTCTACTTTCATCGTAGCCCTAGTCATAAAAAATACCAAATGGCGTGTAGCATGACCAACATATACAGAGGCCCTGGTGCTTGAAAATAAATATGACCATATAAATCGTCGCTAATTTTTCTTATCAAGATTGCGCGATAACTAGAGATGTACCAACATGCACGATACCTCAAACGATGCGTATCTTATTGCTCTATTTTATAAAAGAATCTCGGCAATCATGTGAACAGATTTTGAGATATTTAATTTTTCTACTTTCATCGTAGCCCTAGTCATAAAAAATACCAAATGGCGTGTAGCATGACCAACATATACAGAGGCACTGGTGCTTGAAAATAAATATGACCATATAAATCGTCGCTAACTTTTTCTTATCAAAATTGCGCGATAACTAGGAGATGTACCAACATGCACAATACCTCAAACGATGAGTATCTTATTGCTCTATTTTATAAAAAAGAATCACGGCAATCGTGTGAACAGATTTTGAGATATTTAATTTTTCTACTTTCATCGAAGCCCTAGTCATAAAAAATACCAAATGGCGTGTAGCATGACCAACATATACAGAGGCCCTGGTGCTTGAAAATAAATATGACCATATAAATCGTCGCTAACTTTTCTTATCAAGATTGCGCGATAACTAGGAGGATGTACCAACATGCACGATAAATTCTCAAACGATGCGTATTTTATTTCATTTTATAAAAAAGAATCACGGCAATCGTGTGAACAGATTTTGAGATATATAATTTTTATTATTTTCTCAGTCACTGACAGTGACAAGTCACAATTAGTAGCAATTTTAACTGCTCCCTCATCAACATAACAACGCTTTTAACACTTTCCGGCAACCTTCTCCGCGGCATTGCCAGGTGTACAGGAAATTCGCCGTTATTCTGCCAGCAGACGAACCAAAAAAAAATAAAAAATGTAAACAAAAAAAGCCAATCAGCTGTTTTTGTGTTGCCCGCTCCCGCTCCCCTAAAAGCATTCGTCGGTAGGGTATGCAGGCACCATCCGCTCGCATAACAACAATAACAGCTGACTTGATTTCTCAACCACATAAGACAGTCGGTGTTTAAAGTGACACCGACTGCAATATACCCTGTTCCTATCTCAGTAGATGAATTTTTATTCATTCGAATACATACATATATGCAAAACATTTCACTGCTGCCACTGATTTGAATTGTAAACAAATATGAAATGTATGCTGAAACATTAAGAAATATATTATAACATATAACATTCCTATTTTTACCATTAACCCAATAGTGAATATGCCCATATTGTTAGGGTACCTAGTATGAAAAGTACCAAAAGACCAAATATTCTTGCTGGGTCGAAATGAAATGATCGCACACATGCACCCGTGTACGTGAATGCATGAACACGCATACATATAAAGCGCATATTCAAGCGCAGACAACGACCATCTATTATCTAGACTATACGTTTGCTCGGTCGAACACAGTTCAGTCTCAAACAGCAACCGTCTTTGTCACGAAATCGAACCGTCTTCGTCACGGCATCGAACCGTCTGCACTCTGTCTCACTCCAGCCCATCAGCCATCATTGGCGCAAACAAAACACAACCGCGAAAGAGCAAGACAGGGCGAGGTTCGAACCTGAGTGCCATAGCAGCGCAGCTAGCAGCGAAGAGGCACCGAGCAAACCTATTATCTAGATCTCTCTCATCTGTGCTCAAACTGACTGTCCTGCATGTTTGGCGGTTCTTGCAGTCGCCCCGACCTGCGCCAACGCTGGCGTCCTCCAGCGCCGCTCTTTTTATATACGCCGATATACCGATAGCTTTAATCGTTATACTGGCTGCTGCGCAAATGCCACCTATGATTTGTGTGTATGTGTGTGCCACGACTAGGCCAGTCGACTGTACTCTCGCTCTAGAGCTGCGCGGTTGTCTTTGGCGACGGGTGTAAGTGTGTTTGAGTATGCTGCGCAGCACAGATGCAGCCGACGTTGAGTGTGAGTGTGAGAGCGAGTGTGTGTGCTTGTGAATGCATCTCCAATTATGCCATGATGACACGTTTACCATACTACCGGACGGACACTACCTATTAGGGCTCCAGTGCACCCTCTATATATATTATATAAATAAAGGAAAGAATACTCGATTGTGGCGACTTAAAATTTAGGGTCTCTCCTCTTACTTCGCCGAAGGTGAAGTGAAAACATTTTACGTGGTGATACATTTATATACCCTGTCTACTAGTGCAGTCTCTATACTTTTATCTTATAATAAGATTATAATCGTTTTAATTTAGGCAATAACCTTTATTCTTATGGACTCGTGGGTACATCTCCCTTTTTCTCGCCTTCTCGTATGCTGTCGTCATCGTCGGCATTCTGGTTGAAAAACTTGAGCAATTCTGCAATGTTGGTTACCATGCCGTCGACCCCCGACCAGCTGGATCCGGAAGTGTGAAGGATGAAGTTTGGACGCGAATCCCGCGTCAGCTTAAGCAGATGGTGCTGCCTAATCATTACCGCCATGCCTAAGGTTGGTCGCCATTCCTTTCTCCGCAGATTGTAAAGGCGACTTTGCTCGTGGCTGCCCAATTTAGCGATTGACTGTACGCTTTTGAAAACCTTCCTTGACGGCTCGGCTCTTCCAGCAGGGGGCGATGGTAAATAACCCGATCCAGGCGATACCCTCTCATTGAGCGTCTTGAACTTCTGGCACTTTTTGCAGTTGCGGATGTAGCGAGCCACCTCTTGAAACTGCTTAGTGGGCACGCACTGCTTCCGGGAGTGATGGCGGTGTCCCAAGTGCCGGAACAGTTTCACATTCTTACTGGCATAGCGCGGCTCTGCTGCAGGTTCCGGGTCGGCAACTCGCACCCGTCCCCTTCTCACTTTACTCGGCGTTCATTTTTCGTAGTGGACTTGTGTTCAGCTTTATGTGATACCCCCTTGTGATAGACTTTGGTCGAGTTGATCCCTCTGACGGAAATTGTCGATATAGGCTCATAAAGATCTTTTTCGGGATCGGGCCTAATGGACGACAAAATTGGGGTGGGAGGTCGTGGACCCTTCCGACGAGTACCGATCACTCCTGCATTATGCTCAATGTTAATACTTAATACCTTACGTATCGCAACATAGCTAGATACATTTTTGACCTAAAGCTAACTGACCATGTTTCAAATTACGCCAAAAAGAAGAATGAAGAATATTATGAATGAAGACACCGCTGCAGATATGCAAGAATCCTTGATGAACTACTCTGGATACATTACCATGGGTGCATTTCGCACCTACATCAACTATCAACTAACATGTATTTTTATGAACAACAAAGCAACTTGTGCAAAACACATATACAAGATTGACATGTAAAATCGCTAGTCGGAGCATTTTAATCACAATGTAATAAACAAACATCACAAGATATGCGATATGCGGTTGATATACTAGATTGACATGTAAAATCGCTAGTCGGAGCACTTTAATCACAATGTAATAAACAAACATCTAAACAAACATCTAGAAAAAGTCTTTTAAATTTAAACATAACATTACACCCAAAATTACTGCTCCCAACCAATAACTGGCGCAGTCGGAACTTCTGACTAGTTGGATCGCAAGGTAGGGGGGCAACCCCTAAAGTTGTTAACAATTGTAAAAACGCAGCGTTGTATATATATAAATATAAATGTGTTTTTATTGTTTGTCCGGATGTTTGTAACGCACAGAAGGAAACATCTCCGACCATATAAAGTATATATATTCTTGATCAGCATGACGAGCTGAGTTGATATAGCCATGTCCGTCTGTCCGTCCGTCTGTCCGTCTGTTTCTATGCTATCTCCTCCGTCAGTTTTAAAGCTATCTCAACCAAACTTTGCACGAAGTCTTTTGGTACAAATACGCTGCACATTTGTCGGAACCGGCCGGATCGGATGACTATAGCATATAGCTGCCATAGGAACGATCGGTTGAAAAGTAGTTTTAGTGAGAAAAACTTTTTTGTTTTCAATGCTATCGCTCCCAACCCCCGTATTTATAAGTTTTCTATGATTTCACATAATTTCACCGAGAATTATCAAAATCGGACAACTATATAGTATAGCTGCCATACAAAAGATAGGTCTGAAAAAAAGTCTTAGTGAGAAAAACTTTTTTGTTTTCAATGCTATCGCTCCCAACCCCCGTATTTATAAGTTTTCTATGATTTCACATAATTTCACCGAGAATTATCAAAATCGGACAACTATATAGTATAGCTGCCATACAAAAGATAGGTCTGAAAAAAAGTCTTAGTGAGAAAAACTTTTTTGTTTTCAATGCTATCGCTCCCAACCCCCGTATTTATAAGTTTTCTATGATTTCACATAATTTCACCGAGAATTATCAAAATCGGACAACTATATAGTATAGCTGCCATACAAAAGATAGGTCTGAAAAAAAGTCTTAGTGAGAAAATCTTTTTTGTTTTCAATGCTATCGCTCCCACTTTGTACAGATCTATATTATATACTACCACACAATTTTGTCAAGTTTGATTTAAATCGGATGACTATATCAGCATATCAAACTGGCAGCATATATCATGCTCCAAGGGTATATAAACTTCGGTACTGCCGAAGTTAGCTTCCCTCTATTTTTTTGAGGGGGGGGAGAGGGGGGGGGTACAAGGAGGTGAATTAGTTTTTAAAATTTTATTTTATAGATTGATTTTGTTTTTATAGTTTTATTTTTAATAATTTGGAATTGTCAATTAATCTTGGTTTTTTAATTTTAATCAGAAATATTTTTTTCTTAATTCTAAAATATATTATAATCTTGAAATAAATTTTTGTTGCTGCGTAAGGGTTAAAGCATTAAGAAAAAATTCGTCCGCACACAACCTTCCTCGTCAACAAGCAAGCATCACAGATGAGAGAGATCTAGATAATAGGTTTGCTCGGTGCCTCTTCGCTGCTAGCTGCGCTCAGATTGGAACCTCGCCCTACGCGTCCTGTCTTGCTCTTTCGCGGTTGTGTTTTGTTTGCACCAATGCTTGGCTGATGGGTTGGAGTGAGACAGGGCTCTGACGGTTCGAGTGCGTGACCAAAACGGTTCGAGTTCGAGACGAAGACTGCAATCGAACTGGGTTCGACCGAGCAAACGTATAGTCTAGATAATAGATGGTCGTTGCAAGCATGCACTGAGCTAAGGGACAAAAACGATCTAGCTTCGGCAGCCGACGAGACTACCTTATACTTATTGTATCATGATTATGACTATGAGCTTGAATTCATTCGTGTGCCAAACGTTGACCAGTGCAGCTCGTGTTCAAAATAACATTGTTCCAAGAGAAATTTAAAATTAATTAAAGAAAACAAGTATTAAAAAAAAAAAAAAAATTAAGTGCTAAATATATACAAACTATATATGTGCCCAAGTGCATAAGCAAATACAAAGAATAACGTATATAAAAAAATCAACAATATTACAAGGAAATACACAAGAAAAACAACGTAAGTCAAAAAAATCTAAGCAAAAATAAAAGTAATAGGAATTAAATTATGAGAGCATATCATAATTTATTCAATATACAACGAATAAGAAGAAGAAAAAAGAATATGACAAATTTTTATAAATTCAGAAAAAAAATATTTAGGTGTTCACCAGCTCTCGTAAAAGCGTAAATCGAAAAGCGTAAAAGTTTACGACACAACAACAAAACACATAGGAAAAAATTACCAACTTTTGTTGCCCTGGGGTATGTTTATAAAATCGCTCGTAAAAGTGTAAAAAGTGTAAAAACTTTGAATTGTTCAAAGTATCGGCTAAAAATACTTGGTATCGTGGTTATCTGATATAGAAATTTAGATACAGTTGTTTCTGTCTAGGCGTTGGCTGAGTGGATATGATCATCTAATCTGTAATTTTTTTTTTTTTTTTTTTTTAAAGTACAAAAAATTTAGCCGAGCTCTGAAAAGGTGTTCAACTACAAACAATAATATAAAAAAAAAAAATTCAACTTGTATGGTTCGAACACACAACTTCCTGTTTATGAGTTATGCATACAGTGCTCTACGCCACTGAGGCGTCTGAAATCCTTTGTAAATATTAAGGGCAAAATGCGTAGCCTGTTAAAAACAGCTGGTTTACCACATCAATTACTAGGGTAAATCACAAGGCGCGCTCACTAGCTCATGTGGGGTAAATTTACCATTTACGTTTTTACGAGGA
>JAEIFU010002009.1:0-52787 GCA_018904235.1 Lordiphosa stackelbergi
ATAAGATTTTCAGCACGTCGTCTAGTTCTTCGCGATTAGCATCGGTTTCACAATCGTACGACATGTTGGTACCGATCATGCGAAGATAATTTGAAGGGACTTTATATTCATAGCAGCATTTGCCCAGTCTTCGCAAACCATATCTGTGTGTTATATTAAAATAAATAATATATAAATCAGTATCATCCTTTCACTCACAATAAAATATTACCTTATGCTAAGAATGCTGTTTATCGTGCTTAAGCTCATTGAGTTCCTTAACTTGGATTTTACCAAGTTAAGCTGGCTAAATACGCGCTCAACCTCCGCGTTGGACCATGGCAATGAAAACATTTGCAGGGCAACAGCTGCCAGTTCAAGGAATCTGCGGTTGCCACCAGAATCCTTGTACTGCGAAACTTCAATCCAAAACTTTGTACTGTCATTGACGTTTTCCCATTTAATTAGACGAATATCGTTGTACTGCCGCTCAATGTCTGCTATTCTGTCTACTTGGAGGTGTTCTAACATTTCAGTAATTCCTTTTTTTTAGTTGACAGAATTTCGTCGACGGAAAAATCGTCGATGTTTTTTAAAATTTTAAAATTGTCGGGGAGCCTGAAAATAAAATTAAAATTATTTAACGGTCGGTAGAAGAATCTGACAAATTGGTTACCTCTGCTTTAGCTGCTTAATAAGCTCAATCACAAAATTAGAGCAGCGAGCACGAATTTCTTTTTCAAGGCCTGCATCGATATTTAAAGATTTGATTTTCTTTTTCAAAATCATCCCCTTTCCTTATTGTTAAACTATATCAATTTCATTGTTGTTTAAGATCCCCCATTATTAGTCGCTCTGTGTGTTTTTTAGTGCTTCCTGAGCACGCGTCGCTTGCTTTGCAGTTTGTTGTCTTGCAGTAGCTGCAATAGACCCCTTTGTCGTCCGTGTCATCCCTGCGAAGCCACGCCTTAAATTCTTTCGCTCTTTATCCAAGCATCACGGCACTTTTGTTTGTATTCTTTTGTCCCCGAAAAAATCCCACTTAAGCAGCGCACTATTTATTGTGATTGTGATGACAGTTTGCGTAAAGTAGTGGTGGTGATATTGGCAAATATCGATATAAACGTATGATAGAGCTGCCACTCTTACACACATTTGGTATATTTCTACCAAAACTTGTATACTTTTTTTACAGATTTATCAAAAATGGTATATTTTGATACTCAAACTTTTTTTTTTTTCAGTTGCATCCGTGCTGCTACATGTTTTCATGAAATTGCTGGCAGCTTAAAAAAGCGAAAAAAACCAAATTCTTTTTTTAAAACGCCAGAATTCCCGCTTTCCCCCCTTTAATTATATTTTCCCGCAATTGGGCTACGAAAAAGCTAGATTTGACGGGAAAAACGACGGAATTAAACATTAGTCATACAAATTTTTGCATCTCTTATCAGGCAGAGGGAATTTTGTGTTTCAATACTCTACCCCGCAGCCCCGGGGAAACCAACTCTGGCTGATATTGTTCACTGGGTGACGTATTTCCAGTTAACTTTTTGTGTCTACGTCTGCTAGACGACTCTCTCTCTCTCTCTTGGACTCTTTTGGTAAATGTATGTAAGTGTTTGTGTGTATGTTTATTTTTATGCTGTCAACGTGTGTTCTTCTTATGTTGCTTATGCTTCATTTTTATTTTATTTTATTTTTTTTGTTGTTTCAATACACAACGCGCGGTGTGTGTCTGGGCTTACGTGCAGACATAACATACATACACGTCGTCTCAATAATCCCCCACTGAAAACCGGCTGCTACCAACCAACAACAACAACAACTACAATGCACATGCTCTCTCCGCTCTCTGTGGCTGGCTCTCTTTCTGTCTCTCACTGTTTTTGGTGCGTATGCAATGTTGTCGACGTCGTCCGCTTCTAAGCATACACAGAGTTTAGTACAACTCCGCACGGCCAGAGCAGCACGTTGAATGCATCTCGGAAATATACCAAAAGATACGTAAATGTAACTTTTAAAACGGGTCGTGTGTTTTTTGTGACTAATTAATGTAAAAAAGAGAGCAAGCCAAGTTTTTTATATAAAAGAAATTAAATTTCTGTGAAAAAAAGAAAGAAAAAGTTTAAACGTGAGCGAGAGAACCAACTCCGCTGCCGCCACGCAAGTTATTCACCCCAACAACAAATAAAACGAGAAGAGTGAGTGAGTGAGAGAGAGAATTGTGCTCGTCTGTGATTTTCGAGAGCGTCTATAATGTGTATATGTGTAGGGTTTGTGTGTGTGTAAGAAAAATAATAATATTGAAAACGATACACGAGGAGGAAGGAGGAGGAGGAGGAGCAGAAGAAGGCCAAAAGACTATGCTGTCCAGCTAATTGCAGAGCACAAAACAAAATTGAAAATAAAAGACCAGAAACAGACAGAGAAGAAGAAGCACAAACCAAGACAAAAACGTGAACCAAAATGATGATGATGGACACACTGGACGCCACATCCCAGTCCCAACCCATGGATGTGGCACCCGCCATGGCCATGGCAGCCACCACAGTGGTAGACTTTACGGCCACCATGGTCAGCATGGCAGCCACGGCGGAGAGTAACAACAATCACATTGAAATGATGTCCTCGGAGTACAAGGAACATCGTAAAAATAAGAAAAAGAAACGCGAGAAGCGTGAAAAGGATAAAGAGCATCGTCATCACAAGCATCGGGATCGTGGGGAGCATCGCGAACATCGACGACATCGGGACAGGGAAAGGGATCATCAGCAACAGCAGCAGCAACAGACACAAAATACCAGCCAAAACTCGACCTCCGCCTCGTCATCACCCTCATCCGCCTCGACAACGCCATCGGCCACCATTGAGTATGTTGGTGGTTCGGCCTCAGCCTCGCCCTCGTATTTAGGCGTCAGCGGAGGAGGAGGGTGCTAATGGTGGTGGTGCCAATGGGGCAGCCAGTGCCACCACCACATATCCGCACAATTTAAAAATACGCTTCCTGCTTTCCGGGGTAAGACATATAAACCAGGCGCCCAAGAATCTAGCTATTTATGGATATAAAGATCTAGCCTGTCTTCCCTTCCTCTTCCCAAGTCATTGACACTCTATCAATATTTTTTAACCGCAGAAGTGCACCTGCTGCTGCTGCACCCTGAGAACCAAACACCTGCTGCTGTTGCTCCGAAAGGGGGACCAATCCTCTCTGTCTTTCCCCTCTCTGCCTGCTCCAATTGTTGCCCAAATGCCTCATTTATCAAAGGTTGTTGCAGTCCATTTATTGATTAGTGTAAGGGTTTTCCAACCCCCCAACCACAGGCCTACGTGACATGCCACATGCCCCTGCCCCTGCCCTGCCCCGAAGTGCCAGCAGACAGCTGTTCGCCTTCGCCTTCGCCTTATCCCTTCCCCTAGCAAACTCGCTATCCTGTATCCTAGTTTACGACAGCTGCCAAGATGCTTCCTCCTGCTTCTTTCTACCCTTAGGTTTTTTGTTGATTGATCCTGCCTTCGATCCTGTTACAGCTGCGTCTGTCTTCCTTCTTCTTCGTCTGCCTGCCTGTGGGTAAACAATGTCTTTGTTTCAGGTATACAATTTGTATGTAGGTAGTTGAGTACCAACGGGCTATCCTGTTGCTCTGCCTCTAATTGATGTTTTAATTCGCATTCTGCAAAAAAAAAGGCTACCAAGAAATTTAAGTTGGAATTTTTTTCGTTCTACCAAAAAACCGCCACAAATTGTTCAAACTTGAGTTAACTATAGCGAACAGCATTATGTTTCGATCCATAAAGCTTGACAACGAGAAGATGAATCATTTACACTGTAAAAACAAAAACGTCTGGATAAATTTAATCCTATTCTTACTTAGATCTTAGATTAAGAACCCATTTCACTTCTTCCAAATGCTATGTGTTAGATAAACTTACATTTCACTCTCTTATATGTTAGTTTACAGCTGTATGATACATTGTCCTTAGTAGTTTTTCATTAAAACCCCTAGATTTTCATTAAATCATTTTAGTCAAAGTTCTTAATAATATCGTCTATATCGACAGCCTTTTCGTCGGAGTGGATATTTTTTGATATTCCGATCGTCTTTAGGAAAGGGTATAGCAGAATAAGCATACAAAAACTGCCCCTACTCCGACCAAGACCAAAATTAAATATGTTGTTACCATCAATGAGAAACCCACTCTCCTGAATTTTTAGTCTTCTAATCGCTATTGGAGTAGAGGCGAAAAATTAATCAAAAAACTCGTTTATCTTAAGAACCGCTTTAGTGCTTTTGGCTCTGCAATAAAGTGACTGCAGGAAGTTTTTTAAAGTATGAACTATAGCAGCTATACTCAATTCATGAAAGATGAAAACCTCAGCAGCTCTATTGTTTCGATTTCTGAATTTAGACAGGTTTTTAAAAAAGATTGTTTATATTGGCTTTACTTACCAAAAAAGACAAGTGCACTAAGTGCGAAAATATTAAGTTTCTTGATAAAGAAACAACAAACAAATAATATAGCATGAATACAGATGAATTTCAGATGCACATCAAAGACAAGGATGATAGAAAGTGCAAGAAAGTAAGAAGATCTCAAAGATCATATGTGCCGATTTTCCAAACTGGAAGTCAATCGCGAATTCATTACTTCCCAGTAAAATTAAATTGAACATGAATTCGCTGCACATCGCCCAATTTCAGACAAAATTCAGGTTCAATTGAACTACAATATGGTTATTTCGATAGTTCTCAGAAAAGACTATTACCAATCTAAATTTTGCCGAGAAGATAAAATCATTATAACATAATACCTTATGTTTTTTGACCTAAAAAATATATTGACTTACAAAACCTTCGTTTAAAAAATAGTATTACTCCAAAATATCATGATGAATACTTAAATCTGCAACATTCGTCAAATTTAAAAGTCTCTTTGGTTGAGAGTGACGAAGAAGACTAATCTATTTATTTACTCTGTTAAAATAAGACTTGGTTAAATTGAAAATTTTCTTTATTTTAGTTTTATAAGTACATACTTGAAATAAAAATTATGAATATTTTATTTTTCATTGATCTTTCATAAGAAAATATTCTTTTTATTTTGTTTTTATGTTTTTTTGTACAATTTGACCTATTTTACAAATTATCGTAAATGACAAACTTGATGATGCACTTAAAAAATTGGTGGGCAAAAACATCGTATGTCCCAAAAACCAGATATTTGGAAATAAATCAGTTTTTTTTCACAAAAATAGTTATGAGTTTAGTTAAATAAATTGATAAATTTGGTTTGGTAGTGATGTTGCCAGCCATCGCATCGAAAAGTAGAAAAAAGCCTCTCCTGTAAAATTTAGTTTTTGGCACATACGATTTTTCCGCGCACAGGGGTCGATATATTTTCAAACTGATCTGCGAAATTTTGACTAACCGATGAAGCTAGCAAAAGCTCAAGAACGAAAACATTTTTAAACGATTCTGCTTTTGGAATATGCGGAAACGTTATTTTATCTGCTCAGCCAATGACCCTCAATACAATTTGTCGATCTATTTTCTCGATTTCATTTGTTATCACAGTCGTGGCCTAATTAGATAACATGCGGGCCTTCTCGACAACGGAAACTTATCTAACACAGAAGGTAGAGGTCGAACATCTGAAGTAACCTCCTGCGCAGACAATGAAAGCAATGAATTGTATTTAGCATTTTGCATCAAAGCCTTTGAATAATATCCAATTCAAGTTTAAATATAAATTTTGTGTTCGGCCTGTTACGAGACATCTATGCCCCTGAGGAGGCTTCAATGAAACCTGATAGATGTGTCAGAAATGTCACTTTTTTTAAATGAGAGCTAAGAAAGTTGCAGAAGTCGTTCTAAGGAGCTAAAATTGTCCGGTTATGGTCTTAGGTTACAAGTTTCTCCCATTTGGGCTACTTTGGGCCCCCTTGCAATGCCATGTTAATTCCCAGTTAACCCTTTTTATACTCTCTACCCATTGAAAATGCGTATAAGGGGATAATGAACTTATGCAAATGTATAGAACCGTCTGTCTGTCCATCTGTCTGTATGAACGCGTCGATCTCAGAGACTATAAGAGATAGAGACACAAATTTTTGCATGATCAAGTTTGTGTGTGTGTTTGCGTGTATTTTGGAGTCGGGCCACTTGACTGTAACGCTCTTTCTTGTTAAAACTGAGGGGGGTTTCTTGGTACTGAACCATTGTGTGGAGAAATAGATCTGCGATCTCTAACCCGAATATCTCCAAAAGAAGTTGAGTAAAAAGTGTTCACTAAGTGTCCTAAGTCTCCTTCTATGGGGCAATGGCAGAGAAGCTGTTTTACCGCTCCCTTCTCTTCTTCGTATCTGCGAATTCTGCAGAAGTCATGGTAAGAGACGCCTAGGCGTGCTTGTGTGTCCGATAAGATAGAGAACCTTGAGGGTCCCCACCAGAAGTGATATGTGAGTGTTAGTACGTTTTTGGTTGAAAGGTTTTGACACCGATTCGTAGCTTTTTTAAAAGATTATATGTTGCCTTAGTTATCCCTATAGTACTCTTCTCTGAAAGGAGTTCGATAGAGGTACCTATTCTGTCCAGTTTGTCCGCAGACTCGGTTTCTTCTATGTATGTTGGGTTGTCCAGTCACCCATATTAGGTGTATACTGAAGTATCTTGTAATTTCATTCAGAGATAAGCGATAGTCAGTAAGTGGTTTTAGGTTTGTTTGTATGTGAGTCAAGTGCTCTAAGGGCGGATTGACTGTCTGAAAATATGAATTCGTTTCCTTCCTTGACCGTGAGTGTGGTAAGGTAGGTGACAGCTTCCTGGATGGCTATCACCACTTCTGCTTGGTTACGAAATCCGCGCACTGAACCGTTTTCAATGTCAACGGACCCAAACGTCCTTAATCAGTGGAAGCCAAACAACAGGTGATGACCATACCCAAGTTTACTTGATTACTTGGAGGTCAAAAATGAACTCAATGCGGACCAGTTGAAAATGGAGTTTGGAATAAACGCGAGGAGGAAGTTTTTGTAAGAAAACTAAAAAGATATTTTCCAAACTCTCTAGTATTGCGTTTCGCTTGAGAGCCAAAATGATGGCACAGCCCAAATTCATTATTTTCAGATACTCCATATAAGCCTCCAAGTAGTAGTCTGGGACGTAAGGAACTCTGTCCTGCGTAGTACTCGTCGACTCCAGGGTTTTATTTATAATCGTGGTTGCTGTAAACAAATTCCCTAAACACCAATCCTTGATTTCAATGTGTTCCCTTTTGGGTTTTATTTCAGGATATTTTATCGGGATTAGGATATTCTATGGATTCTTTGGGGCTAGACCAAATGTGCTGGTTTACAATGTCTGCGGGGGTTGGTACCAGTCGTCTTGCTCCTTCTGTGGTCCTCAGTACCTCGGTCTCGTTCCATTTTCTCTGTTCCGCGGAAGGTAAGAAAGTTAGATGACGGGCTCAAGTCTGTAATTTCTACTCCGGGTGTAATCGAAGAATCAAGGAGGGGTAAAGAAGCAGCACCTGCTCCGTAGAGTCTTAAAAGTCTGGGGAGGATTAGCGTTCCAGAGGATACACAATAACAAGCTGAATGCACCAGGAGTTCCCTCCAAGTAGAATATTATAACTTCTAGGGATTCTTGGCATCTCCAAGGGACACAAAGAAGCAGGCGGTTGGATGCACCACAATTTTGGCCTGAGCTTTTGGTAGGGTTGCCATCGATATTTATCAATTATTAATCGATATCGATCGAGGTTGCCGATGATGGTCCGTTGGGTTCAAATTCAAATCGCCCTTCTCTTTTTCTACTACTTCATTTGTGCGTGCTGCGGGTGCGACACAATCTCAAACATATTGTCCTTGCTCATGGCATGCTCGGCCCTCTTGAGACGACAGCAGTACATCAAAGTGGTAATGGCTCTATGCACATCACCGCCCAATATCTGTACAATGGACTTGCACAGGTTTAGTTGAGCGCTTTAAGACAGCTATTAACATACCAGGGCTGGCGTTACAAGAGTTAAAATCAGTCGCTGGACAGCAGTCAATGAAGTAGGTCAGAGCTAGTTGGCGACGCTTTATTTTTGGACACCAATGCACACTCTCTTTTTGGCCTGTTGCCAGAGTTCCCCAGCCATATCTCCCTCGAAAGCGTGCCGAAGTCATGCTTCACTGTGTGTTAGAAGAGAGAGACACACAGTCACATTTTCGCGCTCTCTTCTTGGGGAATCCTGCTTTAAGCCACATCTGTCTTGTGTGGAAAGATCTCGTGATTTCTGGTTCTGCGAAAGTGATATAAGGTTAAGTTTTAGACGAAAAACAACTGAAATATTTACCGAAAATAAAGTCAACGCAGAGTTATTCAGCCATCCGTAGATACATCCTCATGTACATGCTGACAATAGTTTAGTATGGCCTTCCTCACACCACAAAACTTCAGTAATTCTTGTTGCAAAGTGAACTATTCTACACACTTAAGCTCTTTCCTTTGATCGTTATAAACGCAATTCCTTTTGATTTTCCCTTTCGTTATGCCACATTCCCCACAAGTATCCTGTGCTCTTGCCCGTCCATTCGTCCTTCCTCTGTTCAATTCAATTTGAATAATTTTTTTCTATTTGTGGAATTGCGAAAATGTTTTTAGAAGGGACAACCCTTTTGGTGAATGTCCTGATCCTGGCTCAAGCGAGAGAGAGAGAGAGGGTTAATATAAAATTTATAGTTGTTGTTGTTGTTGTATTTCCGCCGTTTTATTGAATTTGTAGCACACAATAAAAATGAAATAAAACTGAAATGTGTTGCGGAAGCGATTTTCAAATGCAAAAGGGGTTGATATTTCGTCCCGGGGCAGCAACAGGATAATCACCGAAGGCAACCGCCATTGCCTTTGTTGCCCACAGCTGCCCCGTTTGCGGGAATATCCAGAGACTTCTTTAGTTCTTCTTTTTTATTACGCTTGACCCTGAGAATTCACAAAACCAGATTTGTTGTTTTTGTGGAATTTTCACCTTTATGATTTGACCCACATCTAATGAAGCATGAAGGTGTTTGGGAAATTTGACACTTTAGGTGTGTAGAGGAGAGGAAAGAGGCAACAGAACAGGCGCTTACTGTGTGAGCTATTACCGTGAAATATCAAGAGATATCGACTTACCTACCTGTTAAGTTAGTTAAAAATTTTGATACTATAAAAATAACTGCTTAAAAAGTGAAAACAATTGGCAGACTTTATCTAAATGAAGAATGCAAATAATTTGTACAAATTTATCTTAATGAAAAAATTATGTTTGACTTTTACCTCTAAAATTTCATTTAAAACGAGAAAGCAAATTCTGTGCCGAAGCTTTAATACACTTGAAAAAGCTTGCTTCAACCGTTAGCGATTTCGACCAAACTTCGCAGATCAGCTTAAAAACATATAAGCCCCATACGAACATCGGTTATTTATTTTCGTTACAGTGGAACGTAAGAGTAGTGTGACCATACTTAAGAACAAATGACGTCGAAAATTTGATTTTTGTGATTTTAGTTTATTAGTGCCGGTTTGCCACACACTGGGTCATCTTGATAAAGTTGAATGGGAAAAATCCCAAATGAAACCCCCTCTTCACCGCCAATATTATAGACAATTATTAGTCATGGGAAAACTATTCCAAACGACTCTTCGCTTTTGTTTTTCTGTTATTTCTTTATATTAACTTTTAAAAATAACTTTGCTAACAGCACACCAGATGATCAATCCAGGTAAACTGTAAACGATGTGACGTCAATTGGTATTAAAAAATAAGCCCAGGGTATGGATAAACATATATCTGCGGGTGTTTTATTTTATTATATTCCGGGTTTATTATTTTTTTGGGTTATATATGAATTAAATATATAAGACATGACCTGTGATGTAAATAGGCTGGTGCCGAGGCTCAAAAACCCAGGTGTAATATATATATTGGGTTTTTTTATTATATGCCCGCGGGGTTTATTTTTTTAGTTTTTTTATTTATTATAAAATTTCTTGTGAGAATAGACTGCTCAATAACGTAAGAAGCGGCGCAGGCAATTTTTGCTTGCGCTTTTAATAAAGTAAATTCAAATACAAAATTGTGTTAACATTTCATTTAAACATTATTGATATACTTTGATTTGGCTGGTCTACCATTTGGCCTGCAATATGGGCAGAGCAATAGAGACTTCGCCGCTTATTTTCATCTTTTTGTAGCACTCAAAAACATACTTTGAAGTGGCTACAAGGTAATAGTACCACATCAGCGGAGTTTCAAGGCAAATTATACATTTAAGAACTTCAACCATTTGACTGAAGTGTAAAAGTATTGTCCTCATCTTCATCTTCAGTATTATCTGAGCATGACGTTCTTCAAATGTGGTGTCCCTACCTAGTCAAATAATTTTTTTGATTAATTAGGCTGCCAAAAACTCCTTTAATGATATATGCAAGTTCTAAGAAATTGAGGGCGTTATGCACAGGCTGAAAATGTCGTAGGCTCCACGGGCGCTGTGACATTTTCGGTGCGGGGTGATGTGACACTTTTTTAAATGTGCCCACGGGCGCTATGACACTGCGTAGTGACATGCACCCTAAGGCCCACAGCCAATTTACATAGTCTCCACAAATGTGCTGTTAAGCGTTACATTGGCTGTTAACCGTAACATTTAAATTCTGATCTCCGTAACATTTTTGTATGAAACTTCTCGTTTGCAAAGATTGGTTAGTGGATGGTACCAAGGAGACATTTCCAAATTGTTGAGTTACTTTGAGTTACTTTTTCTTTAGACCTTAAAAGCGTGTACTCAAAAGAGATACAAATTTAGTTAGGCACATTACTTCATATAAAAAAGGCTTCTGTTCAAAATTGTTCTGATTTCAAAGCAGTTCATACGTGTTTTTATACCCTGTACCCATTAAAATGGGTAAAAAGGGTATACGGTCGTGTCGTGCAAATGTATGTTACAGGGAGAAGGAAACATTTCCGACCCTATGAAGTATATATATTCTTGATCAGCATCAACAGCCGAGTCGATTTAGCCATGTCCGTCTGTCCGTCCGTCCGTCTGTCTGTATGAACGCGTCGATCTCAGAGACTATAAGGAAAATTTTTGCATGCACATAGGTGGATACTGTACCCTGATCGAGTTTGTTTCAGATTTGCAAAATTTCAATCAGCCTGTTTTGCATACATATTTATGTTTTGGCTTTTCCCAATTGGATATTTGTTCATCAGGTGGCAACGCCATTCATAGATTCTAGTTGGTTTTCTTTTTTGTTTTTTTGTCTACGTGACCAAACTACAATGTAATGTGTACACATAAAACAACAACAATAGCTACAACAATAAGCCCCCACCACCGAAAAAACAACAACAACACAAAAATACAAAACCTATTCCAGAGCGAGCGTGAGAGAGAGAGCGCGCGCAGAGAGCGGTCTGCTATCTTTACATTGCTCTCATGCTCTTTATTGTTTGTGCATTCGCTGCATATGGCAACTTATGCCAAACCACAAACAGCAACATTTGTTGCCTTGCCTCTTGCAGCAGCATTCTTTTTGTGACTCATGCAGCCAGCAGCCTGCAGCCTGCGCCTTCTCCTTTGGGTTTTTTGTTTTTTGTTTTTTTTTCGAGTGCAACCACCAGCGATAAGAGCTTTGAGCTGCATTAATGCGTCTCGTTTTTGTCCCTTTGCGGACAGCTTTTTAATCTATATGGAACACAGGCCACCCCCATTGCCATTTAAAAATGATTTGCTGTGATTGCCGCCACTCTCTGTTAGCTCACTGTTGGACCACTGTTATTATTGGCTTGAGTTTGGGTTGTGTTTGTTATTCTTTTCTGCTTTGATGGCTGTAAACATGTGTTTACATGCCACATTTAAGGCCGGATGTGCCTAATGACCACAAAAGACAACACAAGCAAACCAAATGTACAAATTTGGGTTTTAATCAAAACGAAGCTTTAATACTCTTTGGTACTTTGAAGTTTTAGGGCAGAGTTCCACAACGATAGCCCAGTTCTTACCGAATGCTTGCCGAAGTCAACCTTCATTGTGTGTTAGAGAGAGACACACAGTCACGTTTGCTAACCCACTGAGGATAGGCAAAGACTGCGGATGATTTTTGTTTGTGGTAATTCATGAAATAGCTTATATAGTCAACCAGCCTCCTTTGGCGTTTGGTAAAGGTATGAAAAAAAAATCATAATTTATTGACCTGGAGACTGCTAAAGTTTTTTTTTTTCAAGTTCTCTAAAAATGACTAAATTTCCAAACGTTTTCAGACCCGCCTTTCGTTTTTAGGGACCCTTTAACCGTACTAAAAACAGAACTCTTAAAATTGTGGACCTTCCGAACCAGAATCGTACCCCACGTGTGGAAAGTTTATTTCCTAAATTTGTATTCATTTTCTTTGTATTTTCACCGACAAAAATATGATTCCATCTTATTCCGATGTTTTATCTGGTGACAAAGTTGCATTACAAAAGTTTAATCTAATAAAAATTATTTGTTAAAAACCCGGCTTAACCACCTATAATCTTTCTAAGATTTATTAAGCAAACCCTTGTTGCTTCTATTGACTCTACATCCGAAGAAGGTTCGTACCGGAGTTTCAAACCCTTAAAAAGTCTAAGGTTCGGTTCTCGGGCCGCTCTCGTTTCTTCAAGTTGTTGGTTCTTGTCGAATATTTCAAAAATAGATATTTTATATCGATTTTTTTTTGGCGATATTGAAAAAGTATCATTTCGGTATAAATATTTTGATGTCAAAAGCAACGATATTATCGATTTTTCCAATATTTTTCAATAAAAGCCTGAATCTTAACAATGAACAGGTCTATCGAGGTAATTGAGACGTTATTTGACGGGTTATGAGAACTATTATGACTGCGCAAAAATATATAGATTTAATGCATATTTATTAAATTAACAAAAGATATTTATTTTTATTTCACATATAACATAAGAAGTTCTGAAAACTTATTCATAAATTTTAATTTATGGAACGCATGTGTTTTTACTTTTTTAAGTCTCTCTTCAACGGAGCTCCCTACAAAGCGCAAAAACTTATTCAGTTAAATCTTCGAAACTTAAAACTTGATTTTACCAATAATTGTTAGACAAAAGATTTTAGGGAAGACTTCTGGTAACAGAAACCGCACTTTTATAGCCGATACCAATCGTTCCGATGGTACTTGAGCTCCGGTGTAATAAGATATGACAATGCCAAGTCAGAAATCACTGGCAATGCGTCATTCTCTGCAATCCAGAACTTAATAGGGTCCCGTTCCAGGGCAATCAAATAAATTAAAAATACAGATCCAGCAACTAATTCCCCTATCCTGGTGATTGCTGAGTTAGCATCGGCTTGAAGAAGAAATAGAATCAATTGATCCACCTCACAAGAAATGAGCTAAAACCGTCAGATAGGCCCCGTTAGAAGTTGGTAATGGTAAATTCCTAGGGCGTGAAAACTATAGATTTGCTGAAACGCCTGTTTCACTTAATCTATAAAAATAACATCATCTTCAATCAATTCTGTTACCGTAAACAAAGTCAAGATCATAAATTTTGTAGATTTGTCGTTGGCAAGTGGAGGAAAAAAAGGAAAGAGAATACATTAAAAATACACCTTGAGCGACTTGGCATTTTATACAAGGGCACGCATTTGCTCACGTACATAAACCCTTCCTTTTCCACACAGCGGACAGGAAGATTATCCTTGCTTCCAATATTTCATTTAATTTGTTTAATTTGTGTGAAAGCTAAACGCGGCGTGCAGAAAAACCTACACGCTCCGTGTAGATTTTAACTCGCAGCGTTTAGATTTTGTAAATCCAAACGTACATTTAGAAATCCCATCACGTACCCAGCTTGCTAAGCGAAAAATATAAGAATTCAGTACTGATCTGAGCTACAATTTTCGTGTAGAATTTCCATACGCGCGTGTAGGATTTCAATATCCAAACGTTAATGTAGAAAACCTAAACGTCCGTGTGGTATTCAGATTGCTGCATGAAAAATGTAGAATTATTTGGGGAAATGAGCTGATTTTTTAATGTCGTGAGAATTTGCTTTGCACACGCAGCATTTAAGTTTTCTACATTTGCATTTAGATTTTTTAATTTCCAGCTTTCTGCACGTCGCGTGTGGCTTTCGAATTCTTACACGCAGCGTGTGCAATTTAACAGGGCGAAATACTTTGCGTTTAGGTTTGACGTTTCTACACGCGCCGTGTAGCCAAATTTGTTTTCTCTGTGTATGTATTTATGTTCAATACCAGTACATTTAATGTGCAGCCGCAATATAAAAATGCATAAATAGCCGCCAATTCCACACGCGAAGAACACAAATTCCCAGAATTTAAAATGATATACATATACTTACATTAGGCGTTGATAAATTGTATTTCTGCCAAGCATCTCCATGTCTTTGCTTTTAAGTGCACCTTTATTTTTGTTGAGTTGCCACTGATCTATACCACTTTATTGCACTGCGATTTCTGTGCATCAACTTCAATAAAATAACTTTTAAACATTTGGCCTTAAATGTCCAGCGCACACGAAACAGTTAGGCTGCCTTCACACTGTTCGACACATGACCCATGATATCTAGTAGGCCTGCATTTCCCCATGAAAATCTATGAATTTGACAAGCTATTCAAATTTGAAACAGAACAAAAAGCAAGACTACTAGAATATCATGTCTCATGTGTCGAACAGTGTGAAGGCAGCCTTATTCACAACAGTAATAAATAACAAAAATATCCCCGAAAAATAACACAAAAATATTCGATATCCTCTAAAAATATTCGATAATGATATTCTTCATTTTGGGCAAAAATATCGAATATTTCGAATTTAACGATAATATTTTCGACAACCCTAGTCTGAACCCTGCCTTAACGCAACCCATCAGCCATGCTTTAGGCGAACAAATACAACCGCTATTTATAGAACATACGATTTTCTCTCTTTTCTCTCTATAAAGAAATTTGGCTCCTATCCTATTAGCTTCAGGTATTTGGACACTACTGCATTAAAACAACAACACAAAATTTTTTTGGCAATTTCACCCACTTCGCGGTCATATTTTTCAAAATTTTCTTTCATAATGTGCGCTTACGTACGCTAAGCGAAGGCCTTATCCCAAATCAGTCAATGGGCGGGTGTTCCGATTATATATAGGCTTTATATTCTTCGAACGTGAAAAAAAGTCAAAATAAAAACGAACTTTTAATTCAAACTCAACTTAAGTGACGAAATTCTACCTGACACGGGACATGTCGAACGTGACATTTTTTCCATCATTATATTTATGTGGTTTCCCCTATAATGCGAAGCAAAACATACAGTTAATTGCATTTGCATAGTTTCTTATGCCCATATATAGACTAGCATATAACCCGTTGCGCTTCGCTGCGCCTTCAGCAGTATAGAACCAATATCAGCCCACATCACACCCACATCCCACTCACTTCCCGCCCACTACCAGCCTACATCCCACCCACTTCCTGCCACATCCCACCCACTTTACATCCGACATTGGGAAACCACACTACAAATTATTTCGTGTTTTATCCTTACAAACCGAGTTTCAAGCCAATCGGATAAAAAATAGTGTTCGTGCCGAATTTTCCGGCCATTTTCCTCCTGGGCCGATTTATTTCCAAAATCGGAAAAACACGTGTCGCATTATTTCGCGTACTTTGCTTACAAACCAAGTTTCAAGTTAATCGGATGAAAAATTAAATTTCCCCGATACAAATTCTTCCGACGCTTTTTGCGGGTGGAATTTTCCAACTTCTGTCCAAGTTTCAGCTTTTCTATCTCTTACCATTTAGGCTACGATGATTGTCAATCAGTGAATCAGTCAGTCAGGACACTCTTATAGATATAGAGATTAAACAATTTTAAACGTAAATTTTTACCTAAATTTTTATTCTGGAACGAAAACTCAAGACCTCGAAGACTCAACACTCGGTCGACGGCTTCCTAGCTCACACGGCTATCAAGTTCTCTAGAGAGAAAGCGACCAAATCAGGGTAAAGAATGTAAGCAGTTGGTACTTAGCAGCTCAGCAAACAACAAGGCCCGTAGTCGAGTGGAGAAAACATTCGCTTAGAACGTCGAGGTCGTGGGACCAGGTCTCCGTAGAAGCATAGTTTTTTCTATAGATTTTTTTAATTTATGTGTTGGTAAAATTGTCTAGTATGGACAAACAATTAAGTTGAGTTTGATTTACTTTCCAAAATATTTACATATTCATCAGTACGTTAAATGTAAAATAATGCTCAGTCTAATGCACATATGTAAGCTTCTTATTTTGTATGTAAGAGCTTAAAGAGTTAAATAGCCTAATACATTTTCCGCTCTCACGCCGACATGGTAAAAAAGCTTCACAGTCAAGTCGATCAGCAAATCACGAATCAAGCACAGGAAAAGAAAACTGCTGGTTCCAGGTGCATTGATGAATTGTTCGATTCGGTTTTGATTGCCTGGTTTCAACACAATTATCCATAGTTTGATCAAAATCTGATGAATACTGGCAGGCATCTATCATGCTCCAAGGTTATATAAACCTCAACAAAGCTTCTCAATTCCTTAAATTAAATGCTTATGCCAATTGTTTACTTATAATTCATTCCCCTCAACCTACACAAACTAATCCCGACCAATTCTTCTTCTCTACTTGCAGCAACGCACAGAGTTGAGTCCGCCCACGCATCAAACATCCGCCACGGCTGAAGTGAATGCCACATTGGTGACGCCAGCAAGTGCTACCATATCCACGGCAAGTGCCACAGGCACAACAACATCATCATCATCTGCGGCCAATTCTGGTGGAATCACCTCAAGCATTAGTGTTGCTGGAAGCCACACGGCAAGCCAAAGTGGTTCTGGTTCTTCAAACCCTGGAACATCCACAACTGTCGGCTCTGGGTTCTCAAAAACGGATTCAAGCAAAACCAGTGGCAGTGGCATCAGCAGCAGCAACAGCAGCAACAAACATGGCAGCAACAACAACCCCAGCATCAAGGACAGCAGCAATCAGCAGTCATCTAGTGGTAGCAATGCTCCCAGTTTATATGTTTCGGTGCCGTTGTCTACGGCCAATGTACCTGGAATCAATTTGCCTGGCAACAGCACGGCTAGCGGAGGAGCAGCCAGTAGCACTGGCAGTGGTAAGTTCAGTCCACACAACTCGAAGAGATCTCACTTTAATCGTAATCCTTGCAGATAACCCCACAGCAGCAACACAACGCGGCAGCTCCACGACAGCCTCAACTTATGCCACCACGGTGGCAACAAGTGGTTCAAGTGGCTCATCCTCCATCATACAATCATCACCCGCCGCCTTGGGCACTCTAGTCAGTGGGAATAGCGGTGGCAGCATCATCTCGTCAAGTAATAATTTAACGGCCACCACAACGGAGAGTGGCAACCTGAAGATTAGCTATGAGAAGCAGACAACACGAGTGCAACAGCTGCAGGAGCAGGAAGCAGCGCCCGCCCGAAGAAGCAGGTATGGAATGAATTTAAACTGAAATTTTTGTGTGCTTGTGTGGTGTTACCTGTTGTACTTAGATGTGTGGCTTTAGTTCATTTTGTTGCTTCATTTAGAGAAACATTTCATAATCATTTCTTTCATACCTCACTGTAAGCATTTTGGGTTTCTGTTTCGTTTTTTTTTGTTTGTTTATTTTACACGATGTTTTTTTTAGTGAATGCAAAATATAAGCACTTTAAGGCGTATTTTCACTAAATGAACAAAGGAATACATGGACATTCACTGCATTGATTCTTTAAATAAAACTAGAAAGTTTTAGCTGGCTTTGGGGCATTGTGCGAATAAAAAAAGTTTTTGTTGATAAATCTTCGAATTCGAAGATAAGTTGCTGACTTGCAGTCAGTGTTGCCAATGTAGCTATTTTCCTACAAGATTTAGCTATTTTGCAAGGTCGTTAGCCGGAAACTATTTAGTTTTGCCGGAACCTAGCTATTTCGAAAAAGTTAAAACTATAGTTTTAGTTATAACTAGCTATTTGGGAAGTGAACAAATTGTAATAAAAAAGACTGGAATTAAAGCTCCTTTGAAAATGCATTTCCAATTTTTTATTTTTTCTTTTGTACGTGTAACAATACTCAGCTATTTATTTAGACTATCCAAAATTGATATAAAGTTTTAACTCTTATAAAACTTTTTTTTATAGATCTCAAATTATTCAGACCAGTTTTCGAATTGTATCAATTGTATATGTAACACAAACGGTCTTCCGAAATGAAGCATTTATCAATTCCGATTCCGCATAAACTTAAAAAAACAACAACAGTATCGAGCATTTCTTATAAAAAGTTGTTATAAATTCTATAGCACAAAAAGAGCTCTATGCCTGGAGAAACATAATAGATTTTAGGGGACCAAATTTTTACTTCTTAGACAGAGAATGCCACAGAAGGAGGCCTTAGCACCTAAGATTTAATTTTCTAATTAGAAAATTTAGTTAAAACACCAGATAATCCAATTGAAGTGCCACTCTCAAAAAGGGGCTGAATCTCTAGCCAAAAAATTTCCTTTTTATACACTTGAAAAGTGTAGGGGAGAATATACGGGTTTTTAGCCACTTCCGTTTCTCCCCCACGAGAAAATTGAAAAAAAAAAATAAATTTAAACTTTTTGTTTATGTCATGTGTCTCCCTTCCTATTACCTAACTTTTGGCAAGCAACCTATCAGTCTAACCTTCTTTACGTTCGTGAACCAGAACTCGACTTTTTCAAAAAAAAAAATTTTTTTTTTTGACTTGTGAATTTTATACAACATTTTTTTCGTAATGACAAAAGAACTCAGAGAACACCGGATATTTTTATTTTTAGGTTTATTAATTTAATTTTTTTATTTATTGTGTTTTTTTTTATTATTTTTTTTAACCGAAGTTAGCTTTGCCTTTCTCGTTTTATCACAATTTTGGGAAATTTTATCAAAATCTGATGAATATATCAATGGCCGATAACGATTTATAGCTTGTGCACGAGTAACCCAAGGAAACCAAAAAAACACGACATGTGACAGCAAAAGAGCTAGAACGATATCGTTTGTAAATTTTTCATTTTAAATTTAACAACGTGTGTTTGTGAGAGCTCACTTGGGATTTTATGTTTCGAGCTGGAGTCAGTAAGATGGTTAGTGCAAGCTATGTTAAGTTGTACTATATTTTTACACGTACAAATAAAGAGCTTGCCCCTTTTTGACTTAATGTGCTAGCGATCATTTCGGGTGTGTCGGAGCAAGGCGACGATCCCAAACGAGACGATTAAATTAAATGCACGAGTGTGATAGAGAATTAGGTAAAATATTCTACTCCTTAAACTATATGTATTCTTGATTAGGCCGACGAGCTTTTTTTTTTTTTTCTATTGAGGGTTTAAAGCAGTGATGGCCAGCGAGAGCGAGGCCAAAAAGTGAGAGTGTATTAGTGTGCGAAAATAAAGCTCCGTGAATCTGCTTCGACCTAATCGTTTCGAACTCTTTCGAGCGAATGACGCTTTCTGCTCTTTTGGTCTCAGCTTCGGCAAGCGCTCGGATTGTGTATGTGAATAGGATTTTTCCCGTGATGCCACCAAGGGCCATCGCTGGTTGAAAGCTTTAAAAGTCTCCTCAGCGCCTAGATCGACGTCTGAAGTGTGGGACTTGAGTTATCGCACCCACTAAACATTCCACCCCCATCCCGATTCCCGGCGGTACCACCGTTAGGTATTACTTCACCGGGGGGAATGCCCAAGGCTCTTCTAGGATTCTATCCTTGAACGAAGTGAATTGCGCTGTCTTTCAGCGCGACGCAGATGTTGGAGTATGATGGAGGCCATGTGGCTTACCGCCGACCATTTACGTTCCGACTCAAGCATTATGTTCACCAGGTTGCAAGCGGCTGTGTCCTTCCCACCATATGCTGAGCTCATTACGTTATTTATGTACTGCGGTCGACAAAAAATATGGCCCCCGTGCTAACACAATGAGTACAGAAAGGAGTGTCTTCGTGCTTAAATCGATAGAAATGATTAAAACCGAGTCTTGTCAAGAGTTGCGTTATGTAGTAGTCAATATGACCATGTCTTCTGTCCAGCCATATCCTTAAGTCTGGGATTAGGCTAAAGGTCCAGCGTCCGTTAGTTGATTGAGTCCATCGCTGTTGCCAATTCTGCAGGTTTGCTCTGCGCGCCTCAATTCGTTGGGAGGCTATCAACGGGCCCGCCGTCGATCGTCTCCTGATCTCTGCAGATTCCTGGGCTGCGAGGTCTAGTGTAATGATGCCCGCTATCACCAATGCTGCATATAGGAGCGTAGAGTTTACCACGTTGGCGAGGAGCAGCCGCCTCAGCTGTAGAGGCCCTCTGCTGTTTGCCATTATTCGCGCAAGCAATGATGCTGTCATGCTTGCCTTTTTACTGGCGTGCAGGAGAATCCAAACTGCATTGGGGACAGATAGCTCTCAACTGGATAAGGCGTTCCAGAATTTTACCGGCGTGTCCAGCATACAGAGAGGTCTGTAGGACGATGGCTCGTCTACCGGTTTATCTCCCCCTTCGGAATAAGCACCAGTCTCTGTAGCTTCCATCGTTCTGGAAACGTTCCTTCCTTCAGGCATGCATTGTTCAGGGTTGCCCATATTCGACGGACCCATGTTTTTTTTTTAAAATCAAAGAAAAAATAAAAATTTGGCGGTTGGCAATCTTAATCATTTAATTTGTTCCAAGTAGATTTGTTTACATCAATTTTTGAATATGATATCTCTCAAATGGCCGCCTCTGGCGTTGATGGCGTATTGTGCCCTTTTTGCAGCATTTTCCATCGATTTCGCCAACATTTCGGCCGGAATAGCGGCTATTTCTTCACGAATGTTGTCCTTGAGCTCTTCTACGGTCCTTGGCTTGTTAACGTAAACCTTTGACTTCAAATATCCCCACAAGAAGAAGTCAGGCGGCGTCAAATCGGGCGAACGCGGTGGCCAGTCCAAATCACCACTTTTCGACATCAAACGGCCCGGAAACAATTTCTTCAGAAAATCGATTGTTATGCGATTGTTGTTGCGGTGGAGCGCCGTCTTGTTGAAACCAGAACTGCCTCATACGCTTTCGACGAATAATTGGCATCACAAAATTGGTCATCATGTCGCGATAACGCTCCTGGTTGATGGTAACAGCATGGCCATTTTCATTTTGGAAGAAAAACGGCCCAATGACCGTTTTCGCACTAACGCCGCACCAAACTGTGACTTTTTCGTCATGAAGAGGCACTTCTTGAATCTCCTCAGGATTTTCAGTGGCGTAAATACGGCAATTTTGCTTATTTACGGTCCCATTCAATGTGAAATGTGCAAAATATGAAATTTTTTAAAAGCACGTTGAGTTTTCACAATTGACTTGTTCTGTTGAATGTAAATTTCAACTATTTCAGAGCGCTCGCGTGGCGTGTATTGTTCCATGGTAAAAATCGATCTTTAAATCTTAGCGGTATGTCATTAAGCGATCTGACATCTCTGTCAAAAAGTTATGGCGTTGCCAGATGGGTCCGTCGAATATGGACAACCCTGTACATTTTTACAAAACATCTTGGTTTTTTTTTTTTTTTTCACACCCTTTTTGGTTTTTTCTTTGCCCCCCGCATTCTCCTCCCTCACCCCCCCCCCCGGCGGGGTGGGTGGGTTTGGTTTTGTTCTTACAAATATAATAATAAATAATTTTATTTGTTTTGGGATATAACTGTTGATTTGTCAGAAGAGTGTTTACAGAGTACTGTTAAGTTTCAAGTGAAAATACGCCTAAAGAGTGCGTTCACACATACTGGCAGATTGGCAGTCTGTCTGGTATATGACAACTGGCAGACTGACATGTATGGAAGCAACTGACAGACTGTCAGTGTGTGTGAACGCACTTTCGCTAACATTTTATCAAAAAAATTGACATCGTTAAAGAATTGAAAATCAAACACCACTTAATGCGATCTCTTTCTCTCTCTCTCTATAAAAAAAAAACCAAATGCTCTCTTTCTCTCTCGTTTTGCTTAATATCTTCCAACTCCCTACACTTGCTTATCACTTCCCTAACTCCCAAACACAATTCACATGTTGCTGCAACACAAGTAGATCGCGCTCTGGTGAGAGTGGCAATAGCAATCATCATCATGGTGCCCATCATCATCATAATACCCATCCACAACAACAACAACAACAGCAGCAGCAGCAGTCGCAGAACTCGCAACAACAACAGCCAATTGCACTGCAAACTGCCAACTCCTCCTCCTCCTCCTCCTCCTCGTCTACCAACACATTGGCAACCACTAACAAAGGACCTACGGGTCGTTCGGGCAAAAAGCGAGGAGCTGGGCTCAATAAAATGGAAACAACCACAGTGACAACAACAACCACAACCAGCAGCACCACGACAGCTGAGAAACAAAGTCGCCATAGTTCACCTCATTATCGTGCCACACCCACACCGCCTCCTAATGCCACAGCAGGCAGTGCCTTGCTGTCACCTGTGGTGCTGTTGCAATCTTTGTCCTCCACCTCCATTGATTCACCACCAACAGCTGGAAACAGTCGCAGTACACGCAACAACAACAACAACAACAATGGAGAACAAACGTCTTCATCTTGTTCATCCACCTCCTCGTCTTCATCGAATGGTGTGGTGGTATTAGACTCACCCGTGAATATGTCCACCAATCAGGGAAGCTTTAAAAGTAACAACAGCAACATGTTGCCCGCGGGCAGCAACAGCAGCAACACCAGCAGCAACAGCAGCAGCAAACCCTTGAATAAGAAAATGCTGAGAGCTCAGCAAATGTATCAGCAGCAACAACAATATGCACCGCCACCACCACCCCCCGCTAGAGTCACCTCACCAACACCACCACCCACCAATCTTAGCTCAGTCTTGCCACAGCCACAGCAGCAACAGCCACAACAACAAGATTTAGAAATTTTACAATTTACTAATGCAAATCCAAATCCTTCTTCCACCAAATCAAACCCCAAATCCAACACTAGGACACCCGATCTCAGCATGACCAGCAGCAGCAGCACCAGCCTCACCAACACCAGTTCCAGTGCAAATGCTGCTGGAGGTGGTGGCCTCAAATTCACCTACGAAGCTCAAAGTCAACTGGATGTGGCCATGCTGCCAGTTAGTGCCATTAAGGACTCACCCCCCAGTTCACCTGGCTCTGAAATTGGTTCCAATTCCCATGCAGCTTCCACGCTTAATCCCTTGGCACCAGCAACAGTAACAGCTGCTGCTGCTCCACCACAGCAGGAGTGGCACGTAAACGTGGACGCAAGGCCAAGGAAGCCACTTTGGCCGCCCAACAACAACAGCAGCAACAACAACAGCAGCAGCAGCAACAGGCGGCAGCTGTAGCCGCTGCAGCAGCAGCTGCTGCCGCTGCTGTGACGCAACATGATCTCAAGGATGTGCGCATTTTACAAAATGGAGCGGCCACCACCACCAGCATTTCGCCCAGTACCAGTGTGGTGGGTCCACCAGCCAGTGCACCCACACCGCCAGCCACCCCAGCCAGCTCTATCATAGCACACACCGCCACCCATATGCTGGGCAATCATGTCAATCCCAATAGCAGTGTGGCCCAAAAGCTGTCTGAACAATTGCACATGGAGGTGCAGGATCATGCCATTTATACCACAGATGCCATGACCTCACAGTTTACGGGTGTACCATTCCCCGGCAAGCAGGTGAGATTTGTTAAAAAGCATCTAAAAAGAAATAAACTCCAACTTATTTTACCCTTTAGCGTAATGCCAGTGCCGCCTCCAACAGTGCCACACCTGCCCCCAATCCTTTGCAATCCATGTTTGGTGGCGGTGGCATCAATGGCAACATGCCCATACCCCAAAGTCTGGAGCAACTGCTGGAGCGTCAATGGGAACAGGGCTCACAGTTTTTAATGGAACAAGCTCAGCATTTTGACAGTGAGTATGACTTTTGGTTGTATTTCAAAAGGATTCCCCCTTAACTAACTCTCCCTCCCAACAGTTGCCTCGCTATTGAATTGCCTGCATCAGCTGCAGAGTGAGAATCTGCGCCTGGAGGAGCATGTGACCAGTTTAATAGCACGACGCGATCATTTGCTGGCGGTCAATGCTCGCCTTCAGATTCCACTCAACAACATTAGCAGCAATGCCAAAGCCGAGGCGCATGGTAAGTAGCTGGCACAGTAAAAGGTGGAGGAGTCACCCCCCCAACACACACACACGCACACACCTTGATCCACAGACTAAATGAATATCTCTGTCTTTTGTTGTACATAAAACTAAAATACCAATTGCCAATTGCTAAACTTCAACTTTGGTTTGTTCTCCTTTTGGTTTATCCCTGTCATGTGTCGTTAGTTGTAAGTTAGATTCCTAAGTTTAACTACTAATTCGGTTTAAAGTGGTCAATGTACATAAATTATACAGATTAACTAAATAACCCACAAAATGAAGCAATAATGATGGCAAAACCCAAGCTAATAATGGTTATGTTTTGAGATTTTCACTACAAAATGGAATCATCCATGAAAAATGAAGCTGCGTATAGCCATAAGCTATGTGCGTGAGTCCTATAAGCACCTGCCATACCTTGGCGTAAAACAAGAACGGATTCGCTGCTTGCGCAATGGGCTTGGGCACCCCTGTTTTAAAGTTAATTTGCTCCTGACATCTGCATGTTAAAAAACGTTCCCTGTATTAGACTCTTAAAATCTATATCTATATATAAAAGTGAAATAGTTTGTATGTGTTGTACATTTTGTCCTTATAGGCGTCTAATTCACTGAACCGATCTTCACAAAATTCATATATTTTACAGTGTCCATGAAAATCATTGGCTATATCTCAATTCTGTGAATAGTCCAAAAACCAGCGAAATTTGCAAAATTATATTATAGGAGTATTTATGATGGAACTTGGCACACAGACAGTTGACTTAACCTGAAGTTGAACACTTGCTATATAGCTTTTACTCTCATGGTCCAAAAAAACGCGAAATTTGCAAACTTTTTATAAGTCTGTTTATTAAAGCTCTTTATGTTTAAATCAGGGCTGCAAACCTTTAGAAAACCGAACACTTGGGGTTCGAACCCACGAATCTTTTTTGGGTTCAGAAGGTCGCTCAACCTAGGTTAAGGTTCAAACCGGGGTTCAGGAATACTTTTGTTTTTAAATCAGCAACATGTACGTAAATTGAAACAAACTTAGTGCTAATTTCCTTTCTTCCAGACAGCTGCTATGTGTCTGAGTTAGTTTATGTGACCTATGGCTCTATGAAGAAGATGACAAACCGGCCCTTAAACAATTTATTTATATATAGAAGTTTGGAGGCTTGATTTAGCAGGATCCAGGTCAACAAATCATGGAGCAATGACTATTGGAGATAAAATTTACACTGCCTCTCAATCTTGAGTGTTGATAAACGATAGTCCGCATTGAGATTCTTATTGTCCGTAAAGAAAATCACAGTTAGAGCGAGACGGGCGTATTCCCAAGTGCACTTAGAGAGCGTAAGTGACAGCGAACAGCTGACTAATTTCTGACAGAAGCGGTGTTGACTGCGCAACCGTTATGTCTATTTATTTAGACTTTTAAAACAAGACACACACACTACACAAAGGAGGATGGACGACTGTACAGCAGTTTTAAGAACCTGCCGCAGGCTAAGCAGGCTTTTGCATATCTTCTGCAAGTTGGTAAAGTTCATTGCTATGACTGTTCGGGAATTCCAAAGGCAGCACAAGTGCAAGAACTGACAACAACTGACAACGCCTATTTGTCAAAAGTCTTTGTTTATGACATATTTTTTCCTAGTGCTAAAAGTACAGGACTTAGTTGGATGCACTAATCACTATGGCAATGACGGAGACAACAGTCGATGGGAATAATAAAGTATTTTTTAAGTATTTATTTATTAGTTCCATTTGAATAATATTATACAATGAAGCAAAATGTTTCTTTGTAAGCTGTTTTTGTTTTAAGGCTTACAAATATTGGAAAATGACAAACTTCACATTTAAAGCATAGAAAAATGTAATGGAACATGTTTTTTTGAACCGAACCTCCCCTTTTATTTTTTTTTTGCTCCGGTTCAGGAAGAAAAAATTGTTCTGCTCCGGTTCAGGATCGGTTCGGACTTCCCAAAATTCTCGGTTCAACTCCGAATCGGTTTGCAGCCCTAATTTAAATGACAATTCTGGATTCTGGAGTTGGTAAAGAAAAGGTATAGATGTTACGGTCTAAATAAATTCCCGATATCTGCAGAATTTTCTTAGTATCTAAAAATATTATTAAAATTGTTTAAAAGGTAATTGAAGACGCATATATTACAAGTGTAGACCAAGAACCGCGAAATTTGGCAAAATTGTTATTTAAGTATTTATGAAAGCTCAGAAAATGGTAAATAAAAAGTTGTGGTTTAAAGGGACCAAACCAAATTTCGAACCTGAAAATTACGGGCCAAAACAAAACGAAATTTAACTAATTTACTTTCTATTTTTTTTTAGTTTTGTGTAAAAACCAAACTTTTCGTTCCTTTACCCTAGTTTAACCTTTAATTAAAAATTAAAAAATTTCACAGGTTAAATAAAAATTTTAATTTTCAAATGACCAAGACCCCATCAAAAATAACCCTCTAATATAACACAGACTATTTCACCTCTTTCATGATCATTTAAACTCTTTATCAGCGGTGTCACAGAAATCTCTTCCAACCAAATTCCAACCCAAAACCAATTCTCGGTGTCACAGAAATCTCTTTTGGTTGGTTTCAAATCTCTCGTGTTTTGTTGGGAGATTTAGCCAAATTCACCACCCAAACAATTTTGATAAGCAAATTTTATTTTGGAAATGTAAGCAAAATTATTTTTCTGGATAGGTTGCATCAAATGAATTAAATATTTTATTTGTTTTAATATTAAAAATTGCGTTTCAATAATTGTTTGCAAAACCAACCGAATGTTGACAAACAAACTCGCTACTCAACCTCAGCTGGCGCCCTCTACATATGGTGGCGCCCTCTGTTTACCAACGAGCGCTAAGGGTTGCCAAGTTACATTTTTTGATTAGCGCAAAAATTTTTTAAATTTTGCATTTTATTTTTGGAGAATCTGACTTAAATTTGAATTATAATTTAAAAATGCATCATAAAACATATAACACAATCAAAAAATTTCATTTAAACATCAAATTAACTCATAACTAGAAGATGGGAATTTTTTTTTTGCGAGAAAGGGCAACCCTGTTTAGAGATTTGATAGAGATGGACCATTAGCATGAACACAAACCTTCCAACTCGATTTTCATATAAGAAAACGAAATCTCTGGAAGTTCTGGGACACCGACGGATTTTTCGAGCGTTTTGCAAACCAACCGATTCCAAAATCTCTAGAGATTTCTGTGACACCCCCGATAATGTAATTTTAATTATCAAATTCATTTGCTGACATTAACAACTTTATAGAACTGCTTAGTTTAAGTTAATAAGCATTATATCTTCTAAAAGCTGTTCATCTATACTAGCTCTTAGATCAGAAAGAACAAAGTTAGGTGTTGAAAAGGATCGTTCAACTGATATTTGCGTTTCTGGAACAAAAAGTACATTTTTTTTAGGTCCTCGTTTAATTAAAAAACATATATCTTGGACAATTTTTAAAGGAATCTGTAACACTGTAACTTATTTAATATTTGTTTTTGCTTTCTATTGCCTTCATAAACTTCTCTTCTTCTGTAAAAAAAAAGTCATCCAAGCTTAGTTCAAAACACAATCGATTATACTAAAATCTCTAGATATTTCAATATTTTCCTATGTGTTTCGTTGGAAAAACTACTTAATTTTGTGAAACGTGGTCCGGTTCGGGCTTGTCGCACCCAAAAACCAGAACCGAACCGGTTCTAAGTGGCCTTGAATTACAGATACGGGTTGCGAAATGCTAGGTTGATTATATGGTCCTTCATAGTGACCTAAAGCTAATAAAATAAGGTTGAGCTTGAGAAACTTTATCACTCCGAAGATTATTAAATACATTTAAAATATATATTTGCCTAAATAACAAAAAAAAACGTGCGATTTTTTCAGCTTTTTTTGTCGAAAAATACCGTCCGTCCCTCCAAAGATAGATTTTTTTCTCGGCAAAAGTTGGCAACACTGCCTAAACGTAAGACTTCTTTCAATAGTTTGCGAAGTTACCAAGTTCCAAGCGACAGTCTTAAGCAGTGGTGTCCAAATTGCCAAAAGCCTATCCCATGGGCATCGCAGCCAACACACGTATAAAGAGAGAGAGAGAGAGTGAATATGTGTCTTCTAAGAATAACACGCTAGGCGGCTTTCTCTCTTACGATGCGCGTGTTCGGCTTTTTGTTCTCTCTTAAGGCATTTGTTCGTTTGCTTGTTGCTCATGTTGAAATGTCAACAATTAAGCGATCAGTAGTTTCGCTGCTACGCACACAAGCTTCAATGCTTGATTGTGTGAGTTTGGACACCATTGGTCTAAAGAGTTTTAAAAAGTTGGAAGTTTAGAAATATTATTATAGACAGGCCATCGCTATACAACCACTCCATTGACTCACGCCCAACAGATTTGTCCGAGAATTTCGTCTTATTGCAATGCAACATCTCATCCTTTTGTGTCCTAGATCTACTTATGCTCATTCCAAACACTTCTAAAACATTTGTTTTCAAAATTTTGAAGAAACTTTCGTTATTATTTGGGTTAAACTCCTTTTCCCCCTCTTTTAAAACAAATTTTTCGTTAAGCTTTTCCATTTCTTCCATCATTATTGCTTCATTTCTTCTAATTCTCCAGGAATTTCAGATTCATTATTTTATATTTAGCTTAAGTCATCTTGAACACTCTCCAAAATTCTATTTTTAAGTCGACGAACAACAAAAATTAAGTTATTACAAATATCTTTTCGATTTTATTTATTTGAAAAATGAATAAAATGTTTATTTTGTAACAAAAATAACAAAAAAAACACACAAATTCTAAATTTCTTTAAGTTTTCAAACGGTTCAAGGGTTCCCATTTTTTTGTTTAGAGTTTAAATTTAAGTTGTGTTGTTGTCAGTTGCATGCAAAACGCACACCCAAATCACCCGAGCACACTCTAACGCATTTGGGGAATGGGAATGGGAACGGGGGGATCAGCAGGACTACATCCAGTTGGCGTACTTACACAATCTAACCAACTTACAGCTGCAACTGCAACCACAGCAACAACAGCTACAACAACAACAACAACAACTACAACAGCCACAACAACCACAACTTGTACAACTTCTGTCATTTCCACATTAGCTTCCAGCGGCAACAGCAGCAACAGCATCGCCCTCAATGCAGCCACCACAATTGCAGCGGCTGTTTCGTTAGCCACCACAGCCATAAATACCACCACGCCCACGGCCAACACTCGACCCACGGTGGCTCCAGCCAGCTCGAGCGGTGTGCTGGACTTTCGCGGCAACAGCAATAGCAATAGCAATCCACCACAAACAGGATCCATCAATGTTTCCACCGGCAATACAACGACTTCCACTCCCATGTCCATAAGCGGCATGACCATGACCAATGCAGTCAATTTGGGCTTGAGGTAAGTTAGCAGCAAGCACTGTCAATGGGAGAATGGACTGGGTCTTATGTTAAAAATATGGGTGAAAAAGTTTCGTTTTAGTCCATCTAAATATGGGAAGGTATGGTGGTAGATTAGGTACTGATTGGACAACATTTAATGGTTGAGCGATCGCCCTTCAATTGGAGAAGTTCTTAATAACCCGCTTGATCTTGATCTCCTTCTAATTGAAAACGACAACAAATTTTTTTTTACGCCAGAGAAAAATTCAGATTACTTATTAAAACAGCAACCAGCGAAAGGTTGCGAGTTGGTATGGAGCTCACGAGCGAAATTGTCACATCGATATCACAGCGTTGCCACCCGACGTCAATGTGCCAGGCGACAGTCACCCAATAGTCCCGTGATAAGTAATTATTTCGAAGGGTTGAAATAAGCCCCGCGGCTTCGGCTTCGTTAAAGTACAGCTTACGCTGCCGGCGTGCCAAGCACGCCAAGAGTAAAAGCAATGGTGACGTACCCATCGCAACTCAAGGAGGCAGCGATGTAAAGTGGGACATAGCTCCACTCATGTCGTTTTTGCCCATGATGATGAGGAACTTGGCCCAGCACTAAGTGATTCAATTGTGCACGTCGAACGGACGAGCTGCACAACTTTTCAATAGTCGGACTTGGGACTTATTTGTGTCCGCAAGTTGTGGACAACATCTTCTAATCTATGCTTCGCCGGTGTTGATTCCCGTCCATCCCGCCCTAAAGGACCCAACGAAATTTTCTATGCGATACAATATTGAGGAATTGTATGTTAGTAACTGCCAGTCCATTCGATGCTGAAAACATAACTTTTCCCGTGCGTGTGTCTTGATGTCGTTCGACCAGCCTAGTATGTGGGGATTTCGATACGTGCACTTCTAGCTATGCTCTTGCTAGCTCGCCGGCTTATGTCGGGGTTCTTTCTACTGTCCCTTTAATACATACTCTAACGCACACCAACATAATATTTAAGTGCACATTTGGGGATAACTAATATTAGTAACTATGAACAGGGTCAAAAAAAATGAAAGTAAAACAAAACGATATTCCCGACAATTTATAGGGTATCTCAACTAAGCCTGATCGAATTTGTGGGAACTTTGGTGGTATTAAGTCCCCATGTCTCTACCCACCCTACCTGCGCTAAACAGACCGACAAAGGTCGTCGCGCCCTTAACACTTAGTTACCAGACCTTCATGCTGTTACCACACCTTCCATACTTTACTCAGGGCGAAAGTGAATGATTTAAAACATTATATGGATTTTAAAATTACAAAGGTATTTCATTTAATAGATTCCGTATAGATTTCAAGTTGATAAACATTTTCAGGCTAATTTCCAAAATAAGGATATAACAAGTATGATAATTATAACTAAGGAAAATTGGTTGGGACTCGAAACGGTGTATTTAAATGTAATATTTATAAGGCGCTTTTCGTAAGTCTTGCCAAAAAAAAATGAATAGGATAAAAGTTGATAATTTGTTACCCAATAGATGTATGTTTGGTTAGGTATATAAGGAAAACTTACAACTTTCTTTTTCTTAACGAAGAAAACATTTGTTGCTGTGAATAAAAGTGGCATACATCGATATAAGGTTATGGCAAATTATGACTATTATTTCGAATTCATACCCGTTCGATATCCAAACATTGTACACTAGCTGTTCGAATAATATTTTTACTAGAAATAACTTAAGTTCTAAAGAATTGTAATTAATAAAAAAAAATTACAGTTTGAGAGTCACTGCTTTAACTTCAGGCAATTGTTGCTTGGCCGGAATCATTTCAGGAAAGCGAAGCGCAAGGCATACATATAAAAATTAGTTTACGGGGGATAAGGTCGGTCTATTTATGAACAAGGACGAGCCGCCTAGTGTATTAAAATTTAACAAGAAGTTTGCTAACACAAAACTTGAACTAGACGGCCATAATAATGTCTTTTTCCACAAACTCAGGCTATAGCACTAATGTGTCGGCTGTTTGGATATCGGGGACCGTTTTATAGATGGATACTGATGAGCTGCGAATGGCTTTATTAAGGTCTCCCTGTGGGTTCTCCTACGGGTAGGCCTTTTGTGGCTTCTGCAACTCTCCCTGGGGCTGGCTGTTGGCGGTGGCCAACAGGGGCCGGAAGGACATCCACGGACTGATCCCAATTAATTGAATCCAGCTTATTTTGTCCGATTGAAGGAAAAAGGCTCCCGTCAGACCCAACGATAGCCGGATAAGGTCGGCTTGGCTGATGAAACCACGTCTACCGCACTGACTAGGTTAAAGAAATTCACTATTGAACCGATTTACACAAATATAAGCAGAACCACAACATACCTTCTCATCAGGTTTCTCAATCGCGGTAAACCAGAGGTTCCACTACCAGTAGAGACGAAAATTTGAGAATTTACACTTGAGGTTAGACAACGTGACCGAAGCAGGTTATATAATAAATCTGGACTTGGTGATCTTGAGCGACACGTTTGCTTAACTCCAGTCAGACTTTAGTACTAACTCAATCAGAACTTTTTCACTGAGGCAAGGGCTAGCCTGACTTGAGCTTTTATAGTTAGACTATATCTATCCTGCTTACTCCAAAGGCAGACATAGGATAACGCATGCGTGGGCGCCAGCTCCAAACGGCATTATCGGATGATCATGTTGACAATCACTCGAACTCACAACGGAGAACAGTTGGTAATTGGATTTTTTGAGTGAAATTTCAACTGGAGTGTATTAAGATGAACTTAATCTTAATTGTGACGCTTGCGCTCTTTCGTTATGCCAATACCTTACGATTTCTACTACTATTTTTAACACGAACAGCCAGTAGAAGTACTTGTATTTCGAGTGCATCTGTATCTTTAAATTTGGCCACTACGAAAACAACAATCGCAGGAACGCCCACTGAATACTTCTATTAATCGCTGTATTTCATCGGTTCTGTTCTGTCGTAGTAAAGTAGGAGTAATCCATATTATGTAATGGCAAATTGCGCCTGTGGGAGCTTAGCATGTCATTTGCTCCATACAAACTTTTCTTTGGCGATTTTGGCCACTTCGTGGTGAAATTTTTCAAAGTTTCTTTCTTAGTGCGCGCCTGCTGAACTAAACGAAGGTGTATGCCAAATCTTAGATCTGGGGATAAGCAGTTTGGGCTGTGGGTTGATAATATGTCAGTCAGTCAGTCAGCCGGGCCTACAGATTTTTAAGTATAGATAACATTGAGTCGGGATTCATCCCTTTTCCTTGTCATTTAGAAGCAAGTTATTGAAAAGTACTAATAAAGGTCGCGATGATCCTAAAAACCATTTATCCATTTGCGATTATGTATTTACGTTTTACAATTGCCTCCACTTGGATCTTTACTGCAAGTAAGGATTAACCTAACACTGTGGAACCCTAGGTGCCTACAGCTTCTTACAAATCATATCATAATCATAGAAATCATATAAATCTATTGTAGCAACTATTCATCATCATAACTATTTGCTGTTTGTTATTTAGTTTAAATTTTCCCGCCAAGTTAAATTTGTAAGCAAAACAACTAAAGATGAGCGCCTTATTTCGCACTTTCTATCGACGAAATAATGTACAGAGATTTTGCACACTTTTCGCAAGTATCTTCGTACCAAGTTTTTATATAGAGGTTTTGATTTTACGGGTATCTCCGTACCAAGCGTAATGGGGGTTCGACGTCGATCGAATAATAAACATTTCCAAACATAACTTTTTCCGGGCATTTTCTACCACCACAGTGGCCGGAATGTCCAAAATTTTGGCATAAACTAGACCGACCCAGTTAGAGGGCTGAAACTTGGAACATTTAATAGTAATGGCATAAATAAGAAACGAGCAAAATTTTGGACCGGTCCGACCACGCTCACTAGTACCGCCCATACAACTCTGTTTCTATGAGCGCACAGATCTCAGAGATGGTAAGAGATAGAGTTTTGACATGTACGGGACATAAATCTTCTTATACTCACAGGCAGATTAAATATTTCTTCAATTTTTACCACGCCCCCTCCCGCCCCCCGCAATTTTGGAAAACGTCATATCTCCCCACAATTTTGTAGATATATGGTTCTAACCTTTTAGACATATTTAGTAATCAACATTTCTTATCAATCTGCCAAAGGAATGGTAAAGATCGGACAATCGATAGTAAAGTTATAAAAAAAAGAAATTTCAATGTCGCAGCGCTGCAGCTCCTTTGCGTTCTGGTGTTGCTGCAGCAGCAAAATGCACTCTAGGCATTCTCCGTCGCGAGGTACAGAGTATCTTAAAGTCAGGGATTGGTCGATTTTCTTAATATTTTTTTTGCAAATTAAGCCAAAATAATAGAAATACACTGTTCCCGTCTGCAACAATATCAAATATTTCGAAAACGAGCAAAAACGAGCAAAATGTATTAATTACACCAAGTCATATACATTTTAATGACCCCAATAACATTTTAGTTGCGAGAAGCAACGAGGAGCTGCCCACTTTTACTCCACGGAACAAGTGACATTTAGTTTAGATTCGCCTAAAACTAAAAAAACACAGCAACCTCACATAAAAACAAAAGCACAACATAAAAAGCACCCAATTTCTTTATTTTTTGTAATTTACATGCCTTTTGCAACATTTTGCATTTCAAAACATTAATTGCTCTATACATTTACAGCTGTTTTTAATTTTGAAAGAACAGGTCGTGCCGTGGCACGCGGATATTTTTTAATGTTTTTTGCGCAAAATTCCAGGATGCACAAAAATGTTTTGAACCAGCAATTAGAGTTCATGGTTCTATACTCTTTCTGAGGAATTAAGCTTTTTTCCAATATTCCAACATTTACTTTTTGAGTTTATGACAAATTTTTAGTGCACTAGGTGTAATAAAACTTTTTTGTAGTGAACGAGTTTTTATCCTAAAGAAGGTGTATCTATCTAGAATTTAAGATCTCTTGTTAGTCAGTCAGGAGTAAGGCTTATATAAACAATCAAACTGTAGTCCGATCGGTAACAACCTTTTTCCTATATCTATTTGGACCAAAACTAAACTTTTTCGGCCCGGTATTCTATCTAATCTATTGAAGAACCTATACTAAACATCATCTCATTCCAGCAGACACGTTCCAGCGGCTCATTCCTACAACAGCAGCAACAGCAGCAGCAACAACAACAGCAGCAGTAGCAGCAGCAGCAGTAGCAACAATCTGCATACGCATGCAGTCCCACAGCAGCAGCAACAGCAGCAACATCAGTCTCAAATGCATCCCTCAGCTCATCATCCGGCCAGCGCTGCGGTAGCCGCTCACATGTTGGGTGTGGGTGTAAGCATGGGCGGTAATGCGGCGGCTGCAGCAGCTGCCGCTGCCATTGGACGAGGTGGGTCAACAGGCACAACAACAACAACAATTATAACAACAACAACAACAAGCAGCACAGCAGCAACCACAACAACAACCACCTCAAGCACGCCATTTGGTTGTGTTGTTATCAACCATATCGGTGGTGGGAGCACTGTTGGCTTGCATAAGCACCACCAACAGCAGCAGCACCACCACCAACAGCACCACCAACAGCACCACCACCAGCAGCAGCTCCACCCACACCATCAACACCATCCTAGCATACAGATTCAAGTGGGTGTGGGTGGTGGCGGCGGCGGCGGCGGCGTTAATGTTGATGATTTATGTAGCATCACCTCTAGTTCAGCTACATCCTCCTCCTCCTCCTTTGCGGTGCATCAAGCGGTGCTTTACAACAACAACAACAACAACACGCATCATCAGGTAGTGTGTGTGCGTGTGTTTGTGTGTGTGTGTGTGTGAGAACATTTATCCCATTTTGAGTTTTACGCCGCATCTCTCTTTGCTCATTCCACCCACCACCACCAATCAACCACCGATCAATCAATCAAACAATCAATCAACCAATCAATCAACAAAACTTTTCATGTGCTTTTAACCAAAATCAAAAAATAAAATTGTTTGTTGTTATTTGTGTGCCAGGCTAAGCTCTCCAATGTGCATACCAAATCTCTCTAACTCGATAATGCTGCTTCTCTTTCCAGTCCCAACCAAGGCGCGACGATAACCTCACCAAAACTAGCTGAAAGTCATACCGTAATCCTTCAGTCCATCAACAAACACAAAAGGAAACCCTGGCCAGACGAGGTCCACGCACCAACTCCAACAACAACAACAACAAAACGCAGCAAAAAAATCACAAGAAGCCGAAGGAAGCCATCATTAGCTTTCAACAGCAACTGCAGCATAAACATGACGATGATGTTAGTATTCTGGTTTCAAAGCTACATAAATTCATTTATTTTTGCACGATTGATTGTCATGAGCCGGGGAGAGATGCTCTCCTATATTGACAGAGCTTTGCGTACTTTTCAACGTCATCATGCAAAGTCGAACGTACTTTGCTGGCAAAAAACCTTGATCTTATCGGTGTAATCGACAAAAAGATAGTGGGTTTCGATGCCTCTATCGTAGGTCTTCTCTAGGATTGATCTGTGGTGGATTTACCAGGTCTTAAGCCACACTGACAAGGTCCAATCAGTGTGCTTACAAGCGGCTTTAGACGTTCACAATTAATGCGCGACAGAACCTTATATGCGTTGAGAAGGAGACTGATCCGGAAACTGCAGAGTCTCCTTTTTTAAAGATTGGGCAAAGAACACTTAGATTCCGTCAACCCATATACGGCAAAGAAGTTGGTGCATGCACCTTACCAATTCTTCGCCTCCAGCCTTGAACAATTCAGCGGGCAGCTCATCAGCGCCAGGTGATTTGTTGTTCTTTAGCCTTTGTAGGGCTAAACAGACTTCCTGTTGGTTCGGCGGGTCAATCTCTATGTTGTCGATTGGTGGCATCGCTACTTCTCTAGAGGCGATCATGATTATCACCTCCTAGTAGGTTGGAGAAGTAAATTCTTCATTTGTCAAGTGGAACTTGCGGATCTGTGACCAGATTCCCATGTTTGTCTTTGCATTGTGTGACTTTGGGCTTAAAACCTTCTGTTAATTGCTTAATCTTTTGATAAAATTTTCGAGTCTCACTCATACCGAATAACATCTCGACTTCCTCAGAAGTTAACAAAGTTTTAAATCTCGGGTCTAAGAACATAACAACACTCATAATAGAAGAACGTTTATCGAGGCACTTAAGGTCTACCTACTGGGGTTTGTGAAGATGTGGAATGCAAAAAGAGTCTGACCGTAAACATGAAACTACTCAGATGAGCAATCAGACGAAAAAGAAACGGACAGTGTGACGTAAACAACAAAGAAATGGAATTATGTTAAGAACCAGGCATGTAGGAGACGGGAGCAGCAGCAGCAACAACAACAATCGCGCCTGTCGACGAAAATAATAAATTTGAATGCCTTAATCATTTGTATTAATCAGACCAAACAATATGAAAACTCGGCCATTTTGAAGAAGGCATCCTTTTGATCCACCCGCTTGTTGTTGATGCTGCAATTTATTGTTTTATGGCTTCGCCGGATTTTTTTGCAGTGGCTGGCTAAGCTGCCCCCTGTAGCGTTTTTTTTTTTTTTTAAGTTTTTTCGCCTCCACAATTTAGTGAATTTCCACAAAAAAATAAATATTTTTATTTATTTTATATAAAATTTATTTTTTTGTATGACCACTTATTTTTTTTTTTTAAAATTATCTCTACGAAGATCCTAATATCAGAGATGGTAAGAGATAGAGGTTTGACATGTATGGGACAAATGATTTTTTTTATCTGCACGCAGATCAAGTTACTTTCCAAATTTAGGCCACGCCCCTCCCGCCCCCGCAATTCTGGAAAAACGTTATATCACCTACCGTTTTAAAGATAGACGATTTGTACCTTCTAGAGATAGTTAGTAATTAGCAAAATGAATCGATTTGGCGAATGACAATGATCGAATGAACGGTTCCCAAGTTATGAGCAAAAAAGTGGAACCAAGCCCCCCCTTTCTTACCACCGCTCCCACCCTTAAAAAAAATGTTGCATACTTTAGGATGGTCACACTAAGAAACGCAGGAACACTGTTAAACATGTTTTTTCATGAATAACGGGTATATCGAAGACAGTTAAAGTCGACTTTAACTTACGCTCTCGTTCAACTTTAAGCACGAAGAATCTCTGCTTATTTTGTACAAATAAATAAACATTTTTCGTTTGAAAATCATTTTTCTATAACCAGCCCCCATACTCAAATTTTGTGTTCTTGACTGTTACATAATTTTTTACAAACTTTACAAGGTACTTTACTGAAGAGAATCAAGCCAAATACATAGTTTCCTCAAATCAGGAGTGCCCGTGCCCATTATGCAAGCCACGCATTCGTTGTTGCTTGACGGAAAGGAATAGCTGACGCTTATACGACCGACGCGAGCCATAATCCTAGCTAAAGTTTTAGTAATGGCGAATGCAGACCTACAAACCAGAACATCATATAAGGGTCAATCTTTTCAAATCGAACAGGCTCAAAATTCAATTATTTTTATTTTTCAATAAAAAGAAACCGAAATTAGATCTCGGCACTCCCACCGAAACGTAATTTACGGTTTTGCAAAAAAAATTTTGTTAAATTTATAAACAATTTCAAAAATCGTCAAAACGAAAAAAGGAAAAAGGGTTTTTTAAAAACGTGATATCTCAGTTTTGGTTTATCGTACATGTATCAAGTTGGATATTGGTGAAAAGTATTTCACTGTAGCTACTCAAATTATAATTTTTTAAAATTTTAAATTAATTTAATAATATTAAGATTGTTGCTAAAAATTACTTATAATTTTTATTCAGTGTTAACCACCATGATAAAGTCAAGCATAAACAATTTATTGCCCCACAAGTAACTTAAATTTTGGTGTTTTCAAAAAGATGGAGACTTTTATAGTTTAAATGTTATTAATTTTTAAAGTTATAAACAAATAAAAATATACCCTTAAAGAATGCTTTGCTAAGCCAGTCAGTTTCCAAAGCTATGTAGCTGAAAATTGGCACGTGTACTTTACGATAAATGTACTTTGATAAATAATCAAGCTTATCTTAATAATGTCAACATCTCACACATCGGACGACGATTTGAGTGTCGAGATCAAAAATGGCTTTTTTATTGCTCACATTCAACTGTAATTACAGAGTCCTCCAGAAATCTATTGTGCAGAAGTCATCGTTCAAATTTCAGAATGCTCGAACCATACGTTCGCTTCATTATCGACGGTGATAGTATAAATCTGAGCTAGAGAAATGCCGTAGATTGGAAAATTTCTTAATTGCTAGCAGTCAGTAAGTCACAAGGAATTTCTATATTTCCCTGTATGCGTCGTTGGAAAAACTACTTAATTTTGTGCACCGAAACTAATTGGGGTTTGGTTCATGATCCGGCTCTCGTCGGACCCAAAAAACCCGAACCGAATCGGTTCTAAGAGGTCGTTACCTTTTTCACAGATTTAAAAAATGCTAAACCGAATTGAAAACCACAAAGACTAAAGGGCTCGATTCAGTTCACTGATGATACTTTGTATAAATGAGAACGGTTCGCCATGTAATAATGATCGCAATGCCAAAATGTGAATGTGTTTTTTGCCGACCCCTGATCCAATGCATTAGTAAGTTTGAGACACCATATGCACTGCTCAGCTTCTTTTTGGACTCATGTGACTCAGCTCAATAACCATTTGACTTGTGGCTTTTCGAGTCCTTCTTTCCACTTACCATTATGGATCTGGGGAGGAGATCAAAGGCTTGCAGCCTTCCTGTTGTACCTGTTTAGTATTAAAACTTCCCGAGGTGTGCTTCTCTTACCATATACTCAGTGCCCCACACCGATTGAAGAACCCGCAAACAACTCAGAAGGTTGATAATTCACAGGTTCAGTTAAACGGTTCATTATCGCCGGTGTGGACTCGTTTTCGGTTAGGTTCAGTTCCCGATTCAAATATTTCAATTCAGATTGTAGGAACTTTTTACTAGTTTCCACCAAAAACCATTAAATTTGTTTCTATTCTCCACAAATAAACACCAACTCCTAAACTTCTTTCTCTCTTTCTTTCTCCATTTCAACAGCTCAGCAGCAATAGCAGCAGCTCGTCAACATTTTCATCATCCTCCCAGCAGCAATCCTCAGTGGATTATGAGGCCGAGGATGAAAACGAGGATAAACAGAGACAAAGGCAGCATAAGCACGAAAATGAAAGTTTAATACATGTACAGAATTTTCTAAAATGTTTCGGGCCCAATGCCTATGCAGCAGCAGCAGTAGCAACCACATCCACATCAGCAACCACATCCACATCAGCAACCACAATAAGCTCAGAGCTGCGTAGCTGGCGGCAAAATTACCGAAGTCCAGCAGCACAATCACCCAGCAACAACAGCAACAACAATAAACCACAAAAATTTCAAATAAATACAAAATTCTTGCGCAATAAATTTTTCCGCAATAAAGTATTGAAAATGCTGCCAGCAACAACCACATCCCTGGCAAACACAACGGCGGCCACCTCCACATCCCCCCCGCAATTGAACGATGATTCCAATGCCAAATTCAAAGACTTTTCAATTGATTCGTTATTGAATAAGTGAAAGAAATATGAATAAATTTTGTAGCCCAATTCCAAGTCGCGTTCCTCCTAGTTTCCTATCCAAGTCCACAACTAAAATATATATATATAAATACATACAAAACAAGAAGTTAAAATACAAATTTCATTTAGCCAATCGTACAGAATAACACAACATTTATGCTAGTAATTCTTTTTAATTATAAGTTGTTTATTTATTACATGCATATTTGTGTTTTGCGCAACCGTTTCATCCAATTAGTCTAAGCAACTGTACATACATATATATATATACCTAAAACTACGATGATAATAAAGAAAACGAAAAAAGAGACCTGACTACGAATCCTTTCCTTCAAGTGGTGACTCCAAAGCGGCGCGCACGCGCATCATCATTTCCTTGCGCACCACCTCGGGTACCAAGGCGCGGGCCTAAGTAAACAAATTTAGGTTAATTTCATTTAAACAACAAGCAGTCAAGTGCTTTACCCACTTGTGGTACAATCTCTGCCGCCAGCTGCTCGTGTGTCATATTGGCCACGCCGTGCTCTTGCAATGTCTGGCGTATCTTTTCCTCTATTTCCTGACGCCAACCACAGTCCGAGAGGCGCTGGTGCAGCAAATCCTTGAGGCTGCCAAAGATTATCAGTAGATTGAGAGCAACCAAATTGGAAATATAAATCTTACGCCATGCTATCGCTTTTGTTCAGCTTCATCTTCATCTCTTCCTGTTCCAGGGGCTCTGCATCGGTGCCGATTTCTTTGCTGTCTGCCATAATTTATGAAATAAACAGGAAATATTACAACAAAATTGTTTGTGTTCTCTAGAAATTTGCTATTATTGTTGAGTTTTAAAGATTTTGTAGAATTTTTGTTTATGTTTTGATGTCGCCTATTGAGATTCAAAACTATCGATAAAAGCATTAAAAACTGAACTGGCAGCAGTTTTAAATTGTTTTGGTAATGAATTTTAAGCTTTTAGAGACAATTTTAAAACTGGCTAGTACTTAAATTATATGCAAAAAAATTTAGGGGAAATGTATGAGCGTATAAATAAAATATTATAAAAAAGGTACAATTTTGTTTAAGGTTGGCTTGCCCTGAGATTAAGAGAGTCTGACACCTGGAATACGGGTAAATCTGGACTCAACAATACTAAGACACCATAGGCGGTTCCCGCCATTACACACTACTGTATACCCACAACTTCATTCCACAAACTCTATGACGTCATATCCCCGTAGACTCGACTGGGATAACTTGCCCCACAGCACAGCAAATTCCATCAATATTTACACAGATGGATCAAAGCTTGATAACAAAGTAGGAGGTGAGTTTTCTCCACAGACCAATTGGAAATCTCTTTCCGACTCCCTGATCTTGCGTGTGTACCAGCAGAATTGGTTGCCATCCAGGAGGCCGCCAAATACCTTAGCACACTCATGATCAATGAAGGGAACGTATTCATTTACTCTGATAGTCAAGCAGCTCTAAGGGCTCTTGACTCGCACAACAATAACGCCAAAACACTCACGGAATGCCGTAGATCCCTTAAATGCGATCTTCAGCATCTCCGTATCCATCCTCTTCGGGTGCCTGGACACCGCAACATTGAGGGAAACGAGTCAGCCGACAACCCCAGACAGGGCACTACCACTCAGTCCTCCCAATAAGAGCTTGATAGGGTGCCCTTAGCCTCATTTAAACTACTTACAAGGAATGAAACGTGGCGCCTGGCTACAGAACGATGGAACAACCTTCCGGTTTGCTCCGTGCTAAACTCACGTGGCCAACGTTCAACCAAAAACGAACCAACAGTCTTTCTGCGCCAAAGTAAGAAAACATATCACCTCTGGCTTGGGGCGTAACCCACAACGACTTCTGCAGAAGCTGCCAATGTAAAGAAGAGGAGGAGACATTACTACATCTTCTGTATCCCAGCTCTTAGAATAAGGAGACTCAAAACCTTGGTCACCCCATTTCTACTCAACCTCTCTGAAGTATCCGTTATTGAGATTCCATCTCTACTAAAATTCTTGACGTCGTCACAATGGTTCAGTCGGGAGGAGGGAGAGATGGGTATGTTGCCAAGAGTGAGCCGACCGTCCGTCTCCTATGATAGGGCAGCTGATGAAGCCAGATCGCTGCATGGAGGGGTGGGAGAGTTGCCGGTAAGAACACCAAAACCGGGTTACCAAGCTTGCCGTCAGATGGCGCTGCTTGTCCGTTACGGATTTGTTTGAGAATTGTCTTTTGGTCCGTAATTGTTTGAATTTTTGGCCGTTTTGTTAGTGAGGAATTTTGTATTTGTAGTGATTGTACGCTCTGCGGGCTAGGGTTAAGATCCCGCCCTGAATGCCGAAGCTAGCCGGTGTCAGCCCGAAAGCAGTGTTCGTATCATAACATAGTCATGATTAGGACACTACTGAACCGCGATATACACCATCGAGGACCAATGCTAAAGAGTATAGTCAAGATCACAAGGAACATTTCAAATCACTTTCCGTTACTGACAAATCATTCAATCGCGGAAAAATACCGAAGAGGATCAAAAATTGTAACTATACGAAGCAAAATGTACTTCCAACCAAGAGGCAAATCGTGTCAGGATCAATGCATGAGCGCCATCGTAGCTATGGGATATGAAAATATGTGATTTAGAACCTTCTAGGAGAGCTGTGCAAATATGTAACGTCACGTCAAGCACAAGCTGCAAGAACTTCAGCACTTTTGATTCTCGTGTGCAGTCTAAGATGCAATAAATAATTATCATTAAATTACTTAAATAGGGAATGCAAAATAACTTACAATGTTCTTTATATTTAAATCACAATAAAATTTAAACAAATCAGCTTCGAGACTGATTTCGCGAAATCAATTAGTACGACCTAAATTTCCTTACATTTTTTGGGCACATTGCTCATTTTGTATGGAGCAGCTGTGATCAGCTGTTTTGCGAAATCAAATCAAAAGCAAATCACTTTCAGGAACACCACTAACGTTCCCACTAAGCTAATAATTGCCCAAATTCGATGCGGGATGAAGTAACAAAGGGTGAATACCACGGTTGCCACACTTGGTGTTTTTGCACCAAAACTGGTGTTTTTTTTTTCCTCTTGGTGCACTGGCACTTTTTTATTGGATTTGGCTCTTTTTGCTTATAATTGGCTTTAGCGAAAAAGTTCGAACAATATTCCGCACCTAATGAAGATCTGGTTATATTTTTCCATGCAACTCTTAAATAATCGGAACCATGCTAGGAAACTTTTTCACTTCCCACACAGGTTTTGGGTAAATATGCATTATGATGCACAATCTTCCATTTGTATTAAAGGACTTTTTGCCAAATTTGTTGCGGGTGTGCTGTCCTGACTCGTAAATTGCTATGGACATCAAATGTGGTCGAACCAAGGCAACGCAAATTTCACGCTCTAACAGGTATGAAGACACATTTTTAACACTGATTGAGTTAGAAAAAGTGATGCAGAGTCGATTTATAAGGCAGTAAAATCATTTCTTTTAACAAAACAAATACCCCTAAAAAATTTAATTGGTCTTGCAACTGACGGCGCAAACACTGGAAGTTTAAATAGCCTTAAAACCAAGCTAAGCGGGGACACAAACTTGTTTTATTTGAAATGCACTTGCCATTCCCTACACCTTTGCTCGGGCTGCGCATGCAAATAATTGCCATCGAGCATTGAAATGCTTCGCCGAAATATATATTCATATTTTGCCCAAAAAGGACTCAGGAATTAAAAGAGTTCCAAGAATACTGCAAAGTAAAACCACACAAAATTTTGGGAATAGCAATGACAAGATGGCTGTCCTTAGAAAAAGTTATTGGACGAATGCTTGAGCAGTGGGATGCTCTCCAATTATTTTTCTTAGATCAGACCCTAGAAGTCTACAATATTAGGTATCGAGACGCCTGAAATTTTGAGCCCACTAATACATAGCCCAGAAATCGGAATTCAGAGCGTTTCCGAGCGGTACCGGACACTCGGAATTCGCTTCGACAATAAACACCGAACTCGTTTTCTTGAAAACAGTATAATGTCAGGTGAATTATGAAACTTGTTTATAATTGTCAGAGGTACCTACGAAATGAGCACGAGAAAAAATAAAAGAAGACTAAAAACAATGTTACATTATTTAGCTGCGGTTGACAAACATGTGAGTACGCGTGGGTGCCGAACCATTTTCGGCAATAAAATCTTTGATACGGGCGCCCGCCGGATACTGTGACTATAATCTTTTTCGGTAGCCCTATGTGGTTGCAGCCATCGCTAAGTGTGCACCCACCTGTCTAAACCCCGTTGCCTCAGAGCCCACGGCATAACAGACCTGAGCCTTCTGACTTATAGAGTGTTTCCTCCGGTTTATGTGGTAGTTTCCGTTGTCCAGCCGCTCCGTTGCTACCTTAGGTATTCGCAATACAGTATACATATCTTAGGGTCAAGTTCGTCACGGCCAATGCAATACAATATTAAAGAACTGCTTATACCCCAGCCACACAATGCATCATGAAATTTTCCTGAGCTTTTTTCCCTAAACTCTTTAATTTCTCTTGAAATGCTCCTACCTAGCTTGATCAATTTAATGATTAAACCTGAAATTAAAAGTTATTGCTACTTTTTCAAATATATTCTGAAAATTATTAATGATTTAAATACGGAGTTTCAATCAGAACGTATTCGCTTACCTTTCCCCTATATAAGTCTAGAATCTACTTTAAAAGTAATTCTCAATAATTTTGTTACTCACTCTAGCCAGTGTATGGAAAAATCCGAAACTTTAAAAGTAAAGGAAACGGTACGCGAGTTTTACTTGGAGCTGGTTCTGCAAATAATGCAGCGCTTTGATTTTGGCCGAGAGGATATTAAATCTCTCATTATGATCACACCAGCCAACGTAATTTCTAGCGAAGAAACCGATATAATGCCACTAACTAAAAACTTTGAGTACTTATGTGAATCGGACCCAGATGAAATTATTTCTCAATGGGCCATGTTAAAGTTAACTGAAGCTAAGTTTAAAATAGAAAAGGAAATATCTTTATTTTGGGAAGAAGTGGCAAAAGTTAAAAAACGGGGTTAACATTGAAGTGTTAAAGGAATTAGTAGGATTTGTAAAAATATATTTTCCCATTCACACAGTTCTGCTTCGGCGTAACTCGAATTTGATTCAGTATCAAAATAATGCTATGCAAGGAACTCTGTACGAGTACAGATCCATATTATGTGTGGTCTGTCAAAGACTTGTAAATATAGGAAAGCAACTGATCTCAGAGTGTGATTTATATAATATCAGTATATTGAATATTGACTGTTTTGTTTTCATAATGTTAAGAAGTAAATTAATACATGAAAAATTTTTTATTTTTATTTATAAGTTTAAGAACACTTAAGAAATGAGAAGATTGTGCTATTATACGTTATTGTCAAAGCGATATTTTGAAAATATAACATGAAAAAGTAAGAAAAAAATTGTTGGCTTTTTTTATAAAAATGGTGCTTTTTTTAACTTTTTTGGTGCATTTTTTTCTGGTAATTGTGGTGAATACCATTACGTTAGGCTAATCATTCACGTTCTTATTCAAACATGTTTTCAATTCCACTTCCACGGCAACTTTTCGAAATCGGAATTGATTTCCAAAACGAAAAAGTTTTTTGTTTACAAAAGTAATACTTGTTAGTAGGTGGAATGAAAAGTAATTGCGAAATTACGCACTTTTTCATTTGCTATTTTTCAATTTCTTGCGCCTTGGACACTCAAAAAAGTCCCGAATTGTCGGCAAAATAGCTAAATAAGCAACACTGCTAAGAAAATAATCAAATGTGGTCTCCCTAATTTCCCCTAGTTCATTTACGGCCACACTGCTGTATATTTATGAACATCACAATTGAAATTAACAATAATAATGGAATTGTTAAGCGAATTTGATATAAAAAGCGAGCTTGAGCCAAAGGGCGATTTCAGTTTCCAAGAACAAGGACAGGAGCAGGAACAGGTGAGTAATAAAACCCAGGCGGCACGTCCTAAGAAGCTAATTTCAATATGTTTGTCTGTGTGTGTGTTTCTGTTATTGTTTTAGATATTCCATACGCGTTTTATGGACATCAAGCGCAAGTTATCAAAAGGAATCTACAGTCTGAGAGATAAACAAGGCAGAAGCAAAGTTTGGCAATTGTTTGGTGTCATTGTCGATGAAAATGGCGAAGATGTGGACAGTTTTGTGGCCTGCCGCAGTTGCCTCAGTGTGCATAAATTTCAAACCAGCACCTCAAATCTGGTCAAACACAAATGTTATTTGAGAAACGAAACAGGATTAGGATTGAATTCGTCGAGAAACAGCAGCACACAAGATGTAATCCCAGCAGATGATGAGGATGTGGTGGGAAAACTTACACAAAATCTAACCGATTGGACCATAAAAAGTTGTCAGACCCCCGGCATGATTGATGGTGAGGGCTTTCGACACATTGCCCAGGTACTTTTCCAAACAGGAGCGTCTATGGGTGAAAATGCCAATATAGAGGAACTGTTGCCACAGGCCAGTGATATAGCCAAGAATATAACGAAATTATTTAAGCAACAGCAGAAGAAACTAATGATGGAAATAGGAACAATGGACCATGACTATAGTCTTTCGGCCTTTGTGTGGATGGATTCGTATCTGAAGAGTGCACATTTGGTTCTATATATGCATTACATTAAGGGTAACGCCATGTGTAATCGATTATTGGCACTCAGTACCCTATACTGGATAAATGAACCTGCTGACGTGGAACTTAACGCTGAGGTAGAATTGGTTCTCGATAAATTCGGATGCACTTTGACTGAAGATGACTTCATTACTGTCACCGAAAGAGATGACAAATTGAATAACATTTTTCACAGCTCTCAGCAAATGTTTTGCCTAAACCAGGCCCTAGATCAGGCCATTGAACGTATATTTCAGGATATACCCCAACTGCAGCAATTTTACGAACAATGCAACGAGCTGGTTCAATTCGCTGAAGATAACCTTGATGAATTTGATGACTTGAATTCCTCCTCGGATTTGCGTTGGAATTCGATTTTTTATCGCTTCAAATCTGTAGAGCAAAGCTTTTCTCTTCTCGCACATTTGTTAAAGGAGAAGCGCGAATACGACAATTATGACAATTATCTCCAGCTTAGCTCGGTGGTCATTAAAATCCTGTCCAGCTTTGAGGAAACCTCAAAAGCTTTAGAAGCAGAAAATGGACCTACATTGCATTTGGTTATACCTCATTTGCATAATTTACGAAAACTTTGTGAAAATGTCACCGAAGAAGACCAGGATAATGAATTGGCCTTGATCCTCAAGCAGGCCCTATTGCCGCATTTGAAGTCTATTGAGTTGGAATGTATTACCAAATATCATAGATTAGCTTTGCTTTTATTCCCTCCCACCAATCAACTGCTGCTCTTCGATGATGTGAAGAAAAAGGCCATCATTGATGATTGCAAACAAATGATGGAAACATTTCATGTCGCCACCGAATCGGATCAAACGCGTAAGCGCATCAAACTGGAAGTTGAACAACACAATGGCATATTTCGTGATTTCATTAGACCCCAATCGTGTGACACTAAAACCCAGCTGATAAATCATGAAATCAATACCTACCTCAATATGCAGGTTACATTTGAGCTTGATTTTAAGTTGCTCAATTGGTGGAAGGATCATGAAGCTACATTCCCCTTACTATACAAAGTTAGTAATAGGATATTTCGTACTCCATCGACCACAGCCTGTGCGCAACGTGCCTACTCGCAGGCGCGAGGTTTGATTTTTCAACTCTCAAATTCCAATGGTTATGCTGACGATATGATTAATCAGATAATGTGCTTGAAGCTTAATGGAAATATGGATTGAGTTCATTAAAGCATTACCAAAAGAGTAGCATTAACCAAAATTAAACTTAAGTATTTATGAACAAATACAATTTAATTTCATCATCAATTGTTGTGGCATTCGTTGTGGGTGGTATGTGGGGACATTTAAATAAACGATTCAAAAGTGGTTGGTTTTAGCGCGCAACAAAAATGGTGTTGCCACCTAGTTAAGCGATTGCTGTGGTACACTGTGAGAAATTGATAGTAGAATTTTAAGTTTTTTAATGACCGTGTTCAGCAGAACAACTTGCTCCATGATCAAGTATAAATTTGCAATAATCTTCCTACTAAACTTTAGTAATGCGGCATCATAATATCCAGTTTAAGGTATCATGATACAGGAGCATGTATCAAAGAAATAGTATGCTACTTTAAAGTGATACTGCTCCCTCCAACAGCAAAAACTACTAGATTCAAAATTTATTTCTGATACCTGCTCAGTAGGGTTGTCGAAAATTTCAAAAATATCTATATCGATATTTTAGGCGATATTGAAAAAGTATCATTTCGATATAAATATTTTGGTGTCAAAAAACGATATTATCGATATTTTCGATATTTTTCAATAAAAGCCCGGATCTTAACAATGAACAGGTCTATTGAGGTAATTGAGGCGTCATTTGACGCGTAATAAGAACTACAATCTGACTGCGCAAAAAATATAGATTTAATGTATTCATGAATTTTAATTTATGGAACAAATGCAGTGTTTACTTTTTTAATACATCATCTTTCAAACTAGAGCATTCGAACTACAAAGCATAAAAAAACTTATTCAGTTAAATCTTCGAAATTTAAAAACTTCTGATTTTACCAATATTCGTTAGACAAAGATTTAAGGGTGACGCGTTGAGTTATGTGCTCATCGGTCATTCGGCTTCTGGTGTCAGAAACCACACTTTTTATAGCCGATGCCAATCGTTCCGATGCACACTGGGCCAGCAGCCCGAAATTTTGGCCAAAAAGTCCCAATTTTTGGTTTGGGAAACTGGATAAAACGAAGGTCGGCAATGATTTTGAATACATATAGCTATTTTATGGCAAAATTTGGAAACTTTTTACAAAACAGTTTTTGAATGGCAGCCGTTCAAAGTTGATTTTTCTTAAAATCTCTGCAAAAAAAAAATAATAATAGTCAAAGTTAGAAAAGCAACAGCTGCCGCAATTTGATTTCTTATTTTCGACTTTGCATTAGATTGCCATAAAAAATTATCAAGAAGTTTCCATTCGAAAGCGTTTTCTTAAAAAATAAAAAAAATCTAAAATGTTGTGCCTTTTTTTACATTTGGCCTCTTTGTGTTAAGAGTACCCAAAGGTACCTCTCTTAATTTGCCTGCAATATTGCTTATTATTTTCTTTGAATAATGTACAATAGCTGTAGGTATGCGCTTTTGCGCGGTTTGGCTTTGAATTTTTAAATTATCGCATTTAAAACTATATTCCCATTTGAAATCAAGAATGTTCTGTTAAAAAGTCAGCCTAGAAGTATGCTTTTTTTCTAAACTTCGGAAAATAACACATGGACTCTGAGGTAAACTATTTTCATACTAAGCCAACTTGAATGTGTTAAAATGTGTAGCATACTCTTAGAAGCACTGGAGGTAAATTGTAATGTGTTAAAAAAATTAGATTTTTAATTAATTACATTTTTATTTTTATTTACTTGTTTTAGGTATTGAATCTAAAGAGGAGGTAATATAGATGGAAAAATCGGTGAGGGTAGTCAGATTGACTAAAAATCCTCGACAGGGTGGGCAGACGAGTTCAAAAACTCCTTGGGCCAATATTTCATAAACCATTAGACATATCAAGACATATTTATTTTGTTTAGGTATCTGGTACTTACATATACTTCTATGCAAGAATTGGGTCAAATCCAATTACAAGTTTTTTTTCTATAATTAAAAAACGAAAAAGTTGAAATATTTTTCGATTTTGATTTGGATTATCAATATCGTATAAATTATTTTTGTTGCTTTTTAAATTATGTGCGTTGAGTTCAATCTCTTAAGATCATTTCGTCGAAAATTTCAACTTCCTAGCTAGGCTGGTGTAGAAATGCCAGAGTTTTGGCCAAAAAATGAGATTTCTGGCCCACAGTGCGATGGCACGGAGCTTCCCGGTGTAATAAGATATGACAATGCGCAGTTAGAAAGCAATGTCAATGCGTCTTTCTCTGCAATCCAGAACTTAATAGGGTCCCGTTCCAGGGCAAACAACGGTAAATTCCAATTTTCTCCAATAATTTATTCTCCTGTCCTGGTGGATGTTGAGATATCATGGCAGTATTGTGATCAGCGAAGAGCGATCCTTCAAAAATTACATCTTCAGATGTCGCACACTTGTGTTAAAAGGGAGAACAATATGTGTGCAGCATGACTATAGGCGACTGCCACTGTTTGACGATAGTCGTCATGCTGCAATCATGTTATTCTTTACTGTTTTTAAAAATGAGCTGCATTTCAGCCAAGCATCTCCATGCTTTGCGATTAAGTGTGCCTTTATGTGTGTTCTTGGTCCTTACAACTTTTTTCACAGTTAACAGTTCATAAAACAACTTTTAAACATTGTGCATTTCATGTCCAGAGCACAAGAAACAGTTATTCGCAACATTGTGACTGAAGGCTAAAACAAAAATATCCCCGAAAAATATCACCAAAAATATATTGATCCGATATCGCCTCCGAAAAATATTCGATAATGATATTCTTCATTTTGGGCAAAAATATCGATAAAAATATTCTGAAAATGTCGAATGCGACATTTGTACGCAATCAAACTGAACAAAAACATGTGCCTAGATTTTTTTTATTTTTTTTAAATGCGAATTTTATAGCTCTTGGTTAGCACTATAATCTGTGTTAAGATCGATTTTGGGCATTTGTTCATTTTCAAGATAATCAAAAATGTAAGGCATTCGCACGCGACACAGACAGAAGTCACTTTTTCGAAAACTAGCTCAAGCACTGATTTCAGCGAAACATGATGGAAAATTGTAATGCAATTCATTTTAAAATGTTATGTATTGATTGTTCTTAATAATGCATTTCGTTTGACTTCAAAATATTAAGTAGTTTTTTTAAATTGAATTTGAATCACTGTCGCACGCTACATGTCGCACGCGACATTTTCTTCCATCATAATTTTTATGTGGGTTCTGCTATAATGCGAAGCAAAAACTTACAGTTAATTGCATTGCCATAGTTTGTCATGGTTTCTTATGTATTCATGTATACCCCTTTGTACCATCAGAGAGATTTTAGATAGCGAAAAAAATGAGAAAAATTGCGCTAGCACGGCCGTGAAACCAAATATATTTAATTGGGATATAAGAAAATGTAAGATTAGCTTACATTAGCTTAATTTGATTGTCTCCCTGTGAAAATTCGATAAAATATATTTTTTTAACCACTTTTAATTTTTTTGGTCCAGGTTGACCCTTTTGGTGGAAATGCCCATATAAAAAAAAAAACCCAAAATTTATTTTTTTAAAAAATTTGTGAAGGAAATTTTTTGTTCATTTTTTTCCCAAAATAAAAAATATAGACCGCAAAAAAAATTGATTTTTGGCGAAGTTAGTTCAACAAAAAAAACAATTATGACCACCACCCCCCTCCCCGACTGAAATGGGTTACCAAAGTCCTACATTCTTAAAGTTTTATTTATAACTGTTTTGACATAAAAGAACAAAATTTAGAGGGTATGCGTAAAAAACGACTTTGATTTTTTGTGACACCCTAATAATGTATATCCACTCAAAAATTGAGAGGAAGCGCAAATTTTATCTCTAATACTTATAGCTCCATGCTAGAAGCAAACGGAAATACACAAACAGAGACAAGCAAATGTTCTGTCGACTCTTTCTAACTCTTAGGCATACATCTACTGGCCCTTTGTGGGTGGCGTTTTTATAGATTATTTTAAACTCCTTGAAAAGTGTTTTTAATTTAGTTTATGATACAATAATTCTTCAAGTTTTGACTTTTAGAATCTTTTTTAGCTGCTTTTTTGTATTTAGCTATTTCTAACAAAGTTATTTTTTCAAATTTAGCAACTTTCGCACCTCATATTCAGGCAACACTAAAGGGGGGACTAACCGATTGATGCATAGCTTCGCCAAGCATCCGCTGTAAATTGCCCCTTGACTTCGGAACCCGACCCTGATTGAGATCATCCAAAAAATGTCCTCTAGAATGTGCCAGTGGAACAGGGCTTTAATTTCCACACAGGTCTTGGGAAAAACCAATTTAGATCGATTGTATTCGGAAGCAAAAAGTTACGCCCTTGCAGCCCAAGCCCCTTCTTTGGCTCATGTTGTTGTTTCGGCCCCTTTAGTTTTCTTAACTATAAATTTTTTTGTACATAATATGCAATACATACCTACATACATACATAGTACATATGTACAGAAACATAATGTACATAATATGCAATACATACCTACATATGTACAGAAAAAAACATACATATTTGTGGTTGCTTTGTGACTTTTTCTGTTATTGATCAAACATTTTCAAGCCAAATAACAGTGAATCATTGCATTTGTAGCTTTAATGTGTGAGTGTGTGTGTGTGAGTGTTATCAAACCCACAGCTGAAATTTCAGCAGAAACCCACACAACCCGCAGCCGCCCCCACAATCACAGCGCCTGCTAGGCCAGCCGGCTCTCCC
>JAEIFU010002010.1:0-52770 GCA_018904235.1 Lordiphosa stackelbergi
TACCGCCGATGATGATGACGATGAGGATGAAGTGGTTTCGCAGGCTAGCAGTCTGGATACCGCTTCACCTACCAGTGATCTGATAGAGGGAGCTTTGGCTGGACGTTTGAAAACACAATTCCGTTGGCTGGAACCACTGCTGGGTCGCTTTGAGCCTGGTTCGGTGGTCATGGTGGCGGTCATGTTGTTTATCTTTTTGAGCTTTGCCATTTGTTTGCAATTGAAGGTGTCCTGGACAGAGTTATACACGGGCACCTGGTGGGCTCTGCTGATCTATGGTTTCGTTATATTTGCTGCCAGTACCTGTGTGGCCGTTATGGCCGTGCACAATCAAAACACCAGAGGTTTGAACTTCAAGGTGCCCTTGGTGCCGTTTGTGCCTGCCTTGGGCATATTTTGTAATATAATGCTAATGGTTCATCTGGATGCTTTGACCTGGGTGCGTTTCTTTGTCTGGGTGTCTATAGGTATGGTGGTGTATTTTCTCTATGGCATACATCACAGCAAAGAGGGTGAGGCCTGCTCCTCGTATTCTATACTAATGACCTCCTCGGAAGCGGGTAAATTACATTGGGGTTCGTTCAAGAGTCGAGTGGGTGGCAGTGGGTTGGTCAAGCATACGGTACTCGAACGTTTTATGGGTCGCACTAAGGCGGAGGATAAGCAACCCATAGTGGAAGCAGGCGAACAGGTGGAGGGACACGGACACGGTCCGTCGTAAGCAAAGCACAAAACGCATTCTGATTCTCGGCTCGTGGGGGAGTCTTGGCAAAAAATGTAATTCCTGTATAGTTGTCTATCAAATGTTATATATATATACAAAATAATTACAAAATGTTACCAACTTTCAAAAGTATTTAGACGAACAACGCTTGTCATTTATGTTTCTGACCCACATACATATACCAATTATCTTGTATACATTTGTTAAATGGTATTATATGTCTATAAAATGTGTGTAAAATTATATAAAAATTATCAAGACAAATAAATGATTTATGTTGATGTACGGCATTGAAAAAGGCAAATAATTTGCGCAAATATTTTAAAATATTTGCCCATTTTTTTTGCCCGTAGTGGGAACACCAAATAGTTTGCTCACAAATATTTGCCAAGTAGGCTTTGCCTATGTTTGTGCACCAATAATTTGAAGCAAATATTTGCCTAATGGGAACACGTGGGAACACCCTCGGCAAATTTTGTTTGCGGGTTTGCGAGTTTGCTCTTGCAAGCAAATTGTAAGAGCAAACACGGCAAATATTTAAAAAAAATTTTTTTTTTGGCTTACGCAATACCAAAATTAAAGATGTAGCTGCAAGGAAAATTCAAATATATCACAAGACCACGAAATAAAATAAGTTCGTAATTAAAAAATGATTAAATTATATGGTATAAGCTATTTTTTTCTATATAAACAAGAAAAGTATAAATTGCAGCTGATATGGTCTGTAGTAAAGACCTGCACGAGTGATTCCGGCACCGTATGATTACAGATAGAAGTAATCATTTTAACGATGCCACGATACTTGTGTGTAATCATGTACTCGTTTTTACGGCGTCGAGTAGTAGTCGGCATCGTGGCATCGTACTATTATAACCGTAGAACTGTAAAAAATAAAATAAAATTAAATATATTAGCAAGGTTTAATTTTGGTGACACAGTTTGGGAGCCAGCAGCCGGCACTCGTCTGACGACTTATTAAATCGCGAAATAGTATCAAAGAGGATAAAAATATGAATAATCAAAAAAACTTTATGCCCAAGCAAATAAAAAATCATGCCAGCATTAATGCATAAGCGCAATTGCAGCTAAAGGATCTGCATGGGAAAAAACCGCTAACTGCTTAAGAAACTGCTTTTCAAGGGCACAAATGACCACACATTACTACATTACCATGATTTTGACAATACCGAACCGCGATAAATACCATGGATGAACATTGTTAAAGAATATAGTCAAGATCATAAAGAATGTTTCAAACCACTTTCCGTCACTGACAAATCATCAAATCGCGGATTAAAAATATAATACTGTCAAACAAAGTACAAAATCAGGTCAGGATTAATGCATGCAATTAAATTTGCAGCTGAAGGATCTGCATGGTAATAACCGCTAAGTGCTTAAGAAACTGATTTCAAAGGCCACGAAAGACCATGTACCATGGCCTTGAGAACACTGAATGACTGATTATGACAACACTAAGCCACGATAAATACTGATAGTGAAGAACTTATTTAACATATATCAATCCAAAAAATCACTCTGTACTTTAGAATACAACTCTTCATTATACTGAAACAGTGTCCAATTGCTTGCCAAGATGCAGCAAAACAACTTCATACCAAGCTCAAACCATTATTGAAAAGACAAACAATCCCACAAAGCTCGCTGCAGTCGAGTTCCACTACCTACCAGGAAATATGAATATGCCACAAAATGTTCTAGTAGACGCAAAGGCCAAAAATGCTCCTACAGAAGGTCACTTCATAGTATTAAACTGCAGTCTAAAGGATTCAATCTGTAAAATCTTCAGAGCCATAAAGGATGACTGGGATAAGGAGTACGCCGACTTCGTTGCAAGTAAACCAAAAGGATTCTGGGATTTATTTCCATCTACGCTAAACAAACCATGGTTCAACACGAAAAACTGCAATTTAAAAGCAAAAGATATCAAGTTAATAAATAAAAATAAATGCGTTCGATACGTGCAACGATTACGATAACGCCACACACATAATTTTCCCTTGCCAAAAACACTAAACGACACGACCACATTTCCCATCTGTAACTAATTATGACAAAATTTACACCTTCTTTAAACAGGAGAAAATAGACGCATTCTAATCGCAACACACGGAAGATTGGAGCCTCCTATCGTAACTCATTTGAGAGCTTTAAAGCCATGGCCTAACCCAAGCTTGTTTCTTCTTCGCTTCTTCTTTCTCAAGTACCCATAAATATGCAGCTCCGCAGCAAAAAAACAAATCGTAAGTTAAAGTAAGCTCTAATATAAAATAATATATACCTTTCTCATCCAAAATCTAAGATTGTACGTTCCTTGGTAACATGCGAAAGGGTGTTTGTAGGGTGGTGGCGGGAGGGTTGGTTCACTTGTTTGTGCTGAAAACTTGAGAACCGTTCATCCGATTTTTACCATCCTCTTCGGCAAATCGATAATTTTGCTAATGACTAACTATCTTTAGAAGAGAAGCACTCTATCTTCAAAATTAGTAGGAGATATAACGTTTTTTCCAAATTGTGGGGGCGGGAGGGGGCGTGGCACAAATGAAAATAAACTTGATCTGCGTGCAAATAAAAGAAGCATTTGTCCCATACATGTCAAACTCTATCTCTTACCATCTCTGAGATCTGTAGTGTTCATACGACAGACGGACGGACGTGACGGACGACAGACGGACATGGCTAAATCGACTCGGCTGTTGATGCTGATCAAGAATATTTACTAATTTTTATAGGGTCGGACATGATTCCTTTGCCTGTTACATTCTTTTATCGACTTTTACTTTCCGCCTTCTTTCTCACTCCTACGCAGCTCCAACGGTAAAATCATTAGCAGTTATTTTTGTAATTGTTCATGCCTATGCCTTTTCTGTTGTGTTATTTCAAAAAAATTATATTGTTTGCCCAAACAAAACAGCCTACTTGATTTATAAATTTAGTAGACTGGGCAAAGAAATGTATAATAAAATTTGTCCCCCACTGTTTGAACACTAACGCAAATTCTTTGGCGGAGAGGAAATATTTGGCGAAATTTTTCAAGAGCAAATATTTGCTCATCGGGAACACATGAATTTATTTTACGCAAATATTTATAGTTCAAGGCAAACTTTGTTTGCACAATGTGTTCAGAATTTTTGTTTTGCCTGTGGGACCTTAGCTTAACATTTGGGAGGATATTGAAAAAAAAATTTTTTTAATTATTTTTTATATTTTTTTTATGTTTTTTTATTATAAGGTTTTGTTTTTATTGAAAATTTTTTTATATATTTTTTTATGTTATTGTTTTTATTTTATGTTATTTTTAGGTTTTTTTAATTATTTTTTTTTTTTTTTTAAATATTTTGGCAGAAGCATGGGCAATATCATCAGCGGATCAGGCGGCGATTGGCGTTTTCGAGCGAAAGATTCTTCGCAGGATTTATGGACCTTTGAAAGTTGGCGAGGATTTTCGCATCCGAAAGAATGACGAACTGTATGAGCTCTATGGGGATACTAGTCTGGTCAAGCGCATAAAGCAACAGCGGCTGCGCTGGCTGGGACATGTTACCGGTATGGATGAACAAGCTCCAGCAAAATGGTCTACAAGAGGAATGCGAAAGAACTGGGACATGGCACGACCACCTCTAAGGTGGGACGACCAGGTGCGGAAAGATATTTCCAAGCTTGGCGTGAAAACTGGTGCCAGCTCGCACGGAGCAGAAGCGACTGGCGGACATTGGTTGCAGCGGCCGAGACCGTCGAACGGTTGTGATGCAAGCATCGGGCCAATCAAGAAGAAGATTAGGTTTTCTATATTAACGTTTGGATATCGAGATCCTACTCGTGTGGAAATTCTAAACGAAAATGTAGCTCGACAACATCACGAATCTTATATTTTCCCTTCAGCAAACTGGTTGTCACACGTGGCATGTTGGATTTTAAATGATCGTTTAGATTTACAATAAATGCTGAACACTTATCAATCATGCGCAAATTTCTGTTGCCGGTTTATAAATAACGAGAGCGATGAATTCGAACTTAAAAATTAAAAGCAAGCAAATATTGGATTGTGCCTTTGCCTTGGAGAAGGCAGGTTCAAGAGAGTGGAGAGGATAAAACCAATATAATATTATTCGAATTAATATACTGAGAACATTCAGTTAACAAATGGTACAAGATATTATAATTTGCACCCAGGATATGCTTTGCGAAATTTGTCCTGCACATGCTAAATGCAAGAGGTTGATACGACCGCGTAACTCTAGTTGGCACAATTAAATGGAGCAGGCTAAGAAGGAAACACGAATCAATATCGCCATTTATTAGCTTTAGTATGAATATGGCGCCATGGCAAGTTCTCCGATTCTTGAGTATAGAACGGTAGTGGGCGATGAGGCACCCAGTTTAGGCCGCGCAATGCAAACAGAAGAAATTGTTTTTAAACACTTTCTATACGGTCTTGATACCTATCATATCATACCAAAAGCAAGTGCAATATTCAAGGATCGGGCAAACAAGAGAGGTAAACAGAAGTTTCCTTTGAATTCCTTTGACCAGCGTTTAATAAAAACCAAAACACCCTAAGCTTTATTTACTATTATGCCGATGTGGTCATAAAAGCAAACCTTATGGTCGAATAGAACACCTAGGTCAGTCATAGTTTGAATGCGTTCAAGATTGCTGTGCCCTATAGAGTAGGTAGAGATGATGCAAAAACAGATCAAAAAATCTACATGAAATTATTACTTTTTGTTTAGTTTAGTTTAGTTTTCCGATTCTTATATTTTTCTTAGAATACAGGAAAATATTTGATTTTAATTTCAACGAGCCAACTATATATATATTTCACCACAAAAAACAACAATCTTTTCCCTATTTTCACCAGTGTATTAGAATACAACATTTTAATATTCTTGTTATTTTCGCTTTTTCCACCCAAAAAAGAGAATAATGGTATAAATTAGACGGACCCCGTTAGAGTGCTACACCTTGCCCAATTAATAATTCTGCATAATAAATGACAAAATTTTGACACCGCCACGCCAACCACTGCTGCCTATTTAGCTATTTCCCCTAGATCTAGCGGGTTGCAATTGGCAAGTGCGGGATAAAATAGCGGCTAGCGGTAAAATTATAGCTATTTTCCAAGAAAAATTGGCGTGATTATATTTTTTTTAAACATCTGGTAACTTCATTTTATATTTAAGTTTTGATGCTTTACGATATCAAACTTAAATACTTTATAGTATTTTTTTCTATTTGAATGCCCATCTATAGCCAAAAGCGTTATGCCTGGATGCAAGACCCTGTATTTAACGATTGGCTGGCTTTAGATGTAGCCGATGATGGAAAATGCTTTGCAAATATTGCAAATCTATTAATATCAAGCATAAGTCTCCGTCTCCTTCAGCATCTTTTGCACAAAAGTTGACCATGAATTCGCTCTCAATTCAAGAAATGCCGCAGCGCAGACAACTTAACGTTGCTTCGGTGTTGCCATATCTTTTGTTTTCTCATATGTGCGCTGGTCATTTTGTGAACTTACAAAAGCTGCCGAAACAGGAAAAATCGTGAATTTCATAGCATAAACGTAGTAACAGACGAATAAAATACCGTTTGTTGCATATAGGCTGCATTCTGTTTATATATTGCCGCACATTCATCACCATTTGGGATTGTTGTGCGATACCAAATTTTAAGATGACAGTGCTATGAAGCTTCATAGATCAAAGTGTACGGGCATTATAAAAAATGTTTTGGCGCCAAACTTGAAAGGTTAAAGACACTTGGTAACTTATAATGCTAATTATTCTAGAACACAATTCATCTAAATTACATTCTGTACAGGTGTTGCCATAAACAGAGCGTCATGGTCTCCTCATTTTTATCTTTAGTCCCGCTCGAAACGATTGTAAACAGCCTCCGCCATGAACCAAGCAACTTTAAATTAAACCATGCGAATTTGATTGGATTCGGCACGGACAACGAAAATATTATGGTTGGTACAAATTACCTACATCAGTTTAGCTGCAGTAGACGATATGTTTGATGAACTTGAGAAGTTTTCAAAAATATTGCATTTGATTAATAAAAATAGAGGGAAGCTAACTTCGGCTCGACCGAAGTTTATATACCCTTGGAGCATGATATATGCGGCCAGTTTGTTATATGGCTATACGATATATTCATCAAAAAAGTTTTTCTCACTAGAACTACATTTTGGACCAATCGTTCCTATGGCAGCTATATGCTATAGTCATCCGATTTGAATTAAACTTGGCAGAATTGTGTGGTTGTATATAATATTGATCTGTACAAAGTTTGGGAGCGATAGCATTGAAAACAAAAAAGTTTTTCTCACTAAGATTTTTTTTCAGACCTATCTTTTGTATGGCAGCTATACTATATAGTTGTCCGATTTTGATAAATTTCGGTGAAATTATGTGAAATCATAGAAAACTTATAAATACGACGGTTGGGAGCGATAGCATCGAAAACAAAAAAGTTTTTCTCACTAAAACTACTTTTTCAACCGATCGTTCCTATGGCAGCTATATGCTATAGTCATCCGATCCGGCCGGTTCCGACAAATGTGCAGCGTATTTGTACTAAAAGACTTCGTGCAAAGTTTGGTTAAGATAGCTTTAAAACTGACGGAGGAGATAGCATAGAAACAGACGGACAGACGGACGGACGGACAGACGGACGGACGGACAGACGGACATGGCTATATCAACTCAGCTCGTCATGCTGATCAAGAATATATATACTTTATGTGGTCGGAGATGCTTCCTTCTGTGCGTTACAAACATCTGGACAATTTTAATATACCCTCTCCAAGGGTATAAAAAATATCGTTTCACTACTCTAGCGTTTTTTTTTAGCTACCAACAAATTTTTTGCAATTTCTAGCTTTTTGCAAAGGCTTGTTTAGCTTTATTATGACCCAAAGAATTGGCAGCACTGCATACAACTCTGACCGTATGAGCGCTCAGTTCTCAGAGATGGTAAAAGATAGAGGTTTGACATGACACATTTAGGGTTAGATTCGCCTACAAAAACCACAGCAACCACACATAAAAACAAAAGACATAACATAAAATAGCACCAAATTTCTATAATTCCTTGAAATTAACATACCTTTTGCTACTGACTATCAATCCACAGCCAAAGCTGCTTTGTCCTAGAGATTTAAGATTTGGCATGGACCTTCGTTTAGTTATGCAGGTGCACACTAATAAAGAAAATTTGGAAAATTGTCCGCGAAGTAGGTGAAAACACAAAATAGAAGTTAGCCTAGAAAATTTGGTTGGGTCCTTTAGAACAGGATGGGAAATGTAACATGTGTATATAACACACCATTTACCACTCAAAATTTTTATTTATTTTACCAGCTGTAAACTCAAAAACTGTCTACAAGATAAAACAATACAATTTCTACAATTTCTTAAAATCTTGACCCTGACAATGTCGCGGCGGGTTTAGCTAGTTGCTCTATATATTTAGAGCTGAACGAAACGACAAGTCGCAGAAACTTTTGAGTGTGTGCGCTTTTCGTACGGCTTATCTGTTGTTAGTGGGGAAATTCTCTAACCGCAATTAACACAGGAGACAATTCGTTTGAGTTGCCAATCAAACAGGGGTTTTTAACTGATTGATATTCAAATGGGTCCCTAATCTAGTCCGAGCGGGCGTCGAGTCCCGGAAAGTTGGGCTGAACACGACTGGGACGACGCCCATTACGCCACGGCTCACGTTAATAGCAACACGTCTAAGATATTTGTATTCAATCGCCTTATGAGACCACGTGTAATTCTCAAGTTTAAATTCCGATTTGTTTTTTGTCGGAGCAATGTTGATTTTGTCCGTTTGAAAACGATTTATTTTCGATTCCAGATGTACTGGGCGAAATTATATCGCTCTCAAATATCTCAAATAACTTTATCCATATTCTAAGTCCTTATCAGCGTTAATTTGTAGTTTCCCAATGGAGGATATTAGCAGCATAACGAGTTCTGGATTCAATAAGCAAGTTTCCCTGTTGATAGAACATTAACGACCTACTCTTTATCAAATTGCCTGGGCAAGTGAAAATGTGGACAAAAAGGCGAAAAAATCAACGGGTAAGTTCATTAAATTATTAAAAGTGCCCAGCCAATCGAGCAGTGACTCATCGGTTTCTCAATGGACACAGTTATAAAATTGAATTGACATCGAGGAAACAGTGCGTCTCACCTTGGCAAAACAATTTATAGTTTCATTCATGAATTGAGCCATTAAAAGATTAAAATAATTGACTTAGGCCCGCCCAGAGTTATTTCCAATGCAATAGGCCTACATTGGATGTAGCAAGCCTGGCTGGCCTGGGCCTAACAATATGTCAAAGTTGTTGGTATGCACATGTCTGGCTTTTCTACACATCAATGATATTTGTCAGCGATTTTATGTGGGCTCAGTTACCTGGTCAAAGTACTAAAACTGGTTTGGCTATTTCGGACGGTTTTCGCAATTGTTACAAATGATGACTCTGTGACAACTCCCTGGTCTGGGCTAATTCATGAAACCAGAATCGTATGAATATTCAACAAAATATTCATATTTTGGTAAATCTTCAGCAAAAACTTGATTTAGTGTTTTTAAGTCTAAGAACAAATAAAAAATACTGTCGGCTTAAGGTTCCCTTTCGTTTTCAGTTCCTGCATTGAACACCTCATGACTGGCCAAAGAATGTTGGTTTTTGTGCTTTTTTGTGGTTTCGCCATGTGCATTGTTAATGACCAAGTATGTAGATTTCAGCCCTTCGTCTCCGCCATCATATTCTGTGTACCCTCGCGCCCGTTTCCCATAACGACCAAGCAATCGCTTCACCGTATTGTCGCCATGACCGTTTGCCATTTGGTTACAACAAAAATCTATCACCATCACGAAGCGGACGCTGGGCGTCCCAAACCCACTAATACCTGTTCGGGATGACCAGGCGCCAAAACTGTTGTACGGTGCGGCATGACAACATCCAAAGCAGCAATCGCGACTTGGCCACGATTATAGGTACAATGACGGATTTTGGCTTTTTGGCCCTAAAAACATACGGCCAGGCGTCAGCGTCAACTTCAGCTTCACAGCGCAAAGCTGAAAATGTCGCAGTCGAAGTGATGCGACTGCGCTTGGGTCAAGACGAAGAGACGAAGCCCAGCTTTAGCTCTCGACTTTGACGTGTGGCTGTTGGTTGCTCACGCGCTGTCTTCTTCTCTGCGCACGAAGTAAAGATGAATGGAATAAACACGACTAGGTGATTTTGGGGTCGCCCATGTTGACCGTTTGATGCCCTTTTTGTAGGATCAACTGGGGGAGCTTAATTAAGAACAGGGCTGCAAACCAGGGCATAATACCGGAATCGGAACCGTTAACCGAAATAAACCGTTTCAAATCGCGTACCGGAACTGGATTTTTTTCTTTTATTATTGGAACCGATAAACCGAACGAAACCGAAACGTTGATACCGGTACAGTTTCGGAATCAAAACGACTTAAACAGAATTGTCTTGCAACTTTTGGAGTCATAACATTTAAGACTTGCCCCCGGTTGGGCCAACCTAAGGATGTCAAATCTTTCCTTGTCTCCAATTTTGCGGTTGCAGATAAGGACTTTTTTCTAAACCGGAAAGTGTGGGACTCAGTCCGCGAAATTGTACGCATATTAGAATCAGCGGAGGCGGACACAACAAAACTTAAAGCCGAAAATCTAGTTTTGGGCGATTTTTATTCCATTTGTATACACTGCAAATTGGAAATATCAAATTGGGTAAGCTATAGATCACATTATTAGTTGTCTATAATTTTTGTTGATCCGAACAGACCATTTGGGTTCGGAACACATTCGATTGCATTTTGAACTAAACTTGGATTTTCTTATTTTTGAAGTGACATGAATACTAGATCATATCGTACGAAAATCGTAGGCGTTATATCCACTGCACCAGAGAAATCTAGTACAAATTGGATAGACTGAAATCGTCTTCAATTTAGATTTTTTTCTTCTTGATTTTCTAAGACGAAAATTGCTCAAAATCGAGAAGACAATTGATCTAGACTTTGAACTTTCGTGCTATATTGAAGAAAAATCAATTTAAGGATTGATAAACTATTGACAATTCAAAACACTTAAAACAAAAAACTGAAAGGCAAAGCTAACTTTGTCTGTGCCGAAGTTCTGATACACTTGAAAAAGCTTGTCTCAACGGTTGGGGGACTTCGACCAAACTTCGCAGATCAGCTTAAAAAAACATTCAATATTACCCATGAACTTGTTTAAGAGCGGTAATATTGAGAACACAACAGTTTTTCTCACTAAAACCAATTTTCCGACCGATCATTTATATGGAAGCTACAAGAGTAGTCATCCGATTCGGTTGGTTCCGACATGTTAGCAGCGTGCAGTTAAAAGAAGACTCTGTGCAAAGTTTCAGCTCGATAGCTCCAAAACTGAGGGACTAGTTCGCGTAGAAACAGACAGACGGACGGACAAAGCTTCATCGACTCAGCTCCTCATGCTGATCAAGAATATATATATATACTATATGTGGTCGGAGATGATTCCTTCTATGCGTTGCAAACTTCTGGGCAAAATTATAATACACTTTTTAAGTGTATAAAATTGTAGAATTGGGGAGGTAATCTCTCTCACTAATATGGCAAGGCCAAGTTGGGGACACACACACATACAAATGGTCTTGGCAGCTAGAGCTGTTCTCATGTGTGTAGGTTTTTGCTGTCAACTCGTTTAGGAATTCCCAAACAATTATGGCAGCTCTGGCTTGGAGTAAGAGCTGTTGGTTTCAGTACAAGTGGTACAAAGATCGCTGATGAATTGGTAGAGATACCAATGAAACAAGGTGTACATCAAGGTTACGTACTCCGTTGTGGTGAGGGGCCATATTTTTTTCAACTCGCTCTCTTGGTTGTCAGATGCCAGCTGCTCTGAGAGACATGTGCTAGAAAGAGATAGCAATTAATAAGGCCCCTCGAAACAGAGCAGTGAGTACGTCACCTTTATAGTAAATTCATCTTGAGCTGTACCATATGAATGTTAGACAAGGTGAAGTCATTTAAATAGGGCTTTTTTTTTGGGTAACAGTGGAATGGTGAGAATACCAGTCAACAAAGTTATTCTTTGCATTTTTTTTAAAAAACAAATTTTTTTTTATTTTACATGTGTAGAATATATGTGCCAAGGGATAATTCACACGACGCGTGATTTCTGGAGCTAGAGCGTGTCAAACGTATCCATGTCAATACGCGCTGCGGCACAATACTGAAAACCTTTAAAGGTATAATTTTTTATTTTTAATACGATCGATTCCTCCATTCAAAAAAAAATTGGTATATACCTTTGGTTTTTCTTGAACCTTAAATTTCGCACAAAATTGTTTATTTATAATTTTAAACGAGATCAAAGTAAAAAAAAGGGAAAAAAGTCAATTTTTTTTAAACGTCCATGAAATTGGTTTATTTTTACCAAAATTAATTGACGTTAGGTTCAAGACAAGGAAATTTTATAAATTTTAATAAATTATATACATTTCTAATTTCAGGTTACTACCAGAGGCCCTACACTTGACAAAGCAGAAAGATAGAGGTCGACGGGATCCGCCATTTTCAAGCCGCCATTTTGAATTTCCTAAATATTGAATAATTTTTTTAATCGTTAATAAACAACGAATCAAAGTCCAAAAGCATAAATTCGTATGTCTTTTCATTTTCCCGCAATCCATTCTCAAAGATTACTTCATTGTCGGAAAAATTCAAAGGAACCTTCCCTTAAAAGCAAAAACATTTTTGGCATCGACACTGTCATATGGAATAAAAGTATTTGGTAAATTTAACTCGACTAACGATTGAAAACTGAATGTGGCATTTAACAATATAGACCGCTATATTTTTATCGGTTTACTTAGAGCAAATATTCAATATGGACTTAAATTAGTGGATACTGCAAACGAAAGAGCCCTCCTATCTCTTTCACCAAAAAAAGAACAAAAGTTTCTGTTTTTAAAAGAAGTGCAGCGCAGATTAAAGACAATCTTTTGAATGCACAAAACACAAATTAGTAATAAATAATTTAACAAATTATTACATAAAAAATATATAGGTATCGTAATCGTAAGATAGGGAGCCTTAAAATTTTTGTTACCTGTGTATTATTTAAGTTTTCTTCTTCTTCTTGATCGGCCATCACAACCGTTTGACGGTCTCGGCTGCTGAAACTAATGCCCGCCAGCCGTTTCTGCTCCATGCGAGCTGGCACCAATTTTTCACACCAATCTTGTAAATATCTTTCCGCAGGTGGTCGTCCCACCTTGCCTTGTCCCAGTTCTTTCGCATTCCTCTTCACCATTTTTGCTGAAGCTTGTTTATCCATACAGGTAACATGTCCTAGCCAGCGCAACCGCTCTTGCTTTATGCGCTTAACTAGACTAGTGTCCCCATAGAGCTCATACAGTTCGTCATTCTTTCGAATGCGGAAATCATCGCCATCTTTTAAAGATCCATAAATCCTCCGAAGAATTTTTTGTACAAGAACGATAATCGCCGCTTTATCCGCTGTTGTCATTATCCATGCTTCTGCGCCATATTGCAGGACAGGGATGATAAGCGACTTGTATAGGGCAATTTTTGTTCCTCGCGTGAAGTCTCTGCTCTTGAACTTCCTACTTAGACCGCAGTAATCGGTTTGCAAGCATCTTCGGATTTCCAGACTGATGTTGTTGTCGCCAGTTATCATCATTCCGAGGTAGAAAAAATCCTCTACAACTTTAAAGTTGTACGGTCCCATTATAACAAATTGTCCAGGACGCGTAGACTTCTGTTTCGAAGATACTAGATACTTCGCCACTTAATTTACACGCTAAGTCCTTCAGCCCCCTAATTTACCGCTAAGTCCATCAGTCCCTACTGCCTTTCAAACCGAACGCCATGCTTACCGCCCGTTCGGTTTGTATTACATATTTATTATGATGAAGTTGCCCGATCTGTTGGCATTTGGGCACTGGCGCAGTTATACTCCATCAGCAGACTAAAGAAGCCACACGATAAGGTATCACCTTGGCTCAAAACCTTTTTAGGTATCAAAATCGGAGAGGTTCATTTTCCTATTTTGACGGAGGCTTTGGAGTGCTTCTCAACGTCATCATGCAAAGTCAAACGTACTTTGCTGGTATATCAAATACACTCAAAAAAAAAATCAATCCATACGGGATCAAATCAATCCCAAGCGGTAATGAAAACAACGTAATCCCGGATATGCTTGAACCAATCAGAAAAAGGATTGAGTTGATCTTCCTTTTTGATCCCAAGAAAGATTACAATTATCCCGGGGTAATCCTTCAAGAGATTGAATTAGCAAAAAATTTTAAAAAAAAAAAATTGTTTAGTCCCAACCCAAAGCTGTACCATTTTTGGCATGTTTGACTTTTTAATTTGAGGTAAGACAACTCTTTTTTCCGTTCCTCCGCCAGGCCACGTGCCGTAGGACATCCATATCAACTTCAAACTTGGTTTATTTAAGACTTCTGAAAAAAACAAATAAATATACAAATTGTTGTGCTCAACTGGGATTTGAACCCACGACCATGTGCGCACTGAACATGAATGGAATGGCATTTCATCACACACCACCAACTCTATCGGTTGTTGCTGCGTGTCTAAAAGGCTACTTATATTTCTTCGCTCTCGCTCTCCAATTTATGGTCATGTGATCCCAAAAGGGATTGAAGTAAGCACATTTGGAATGATTCAAGTTCGAAAGGCATGGGTCAATCCTTATAGGATTGAATTGTGTAGAATATCCTGGAAGTCGAGATTGAATTTTCAAGCTCATGCCGGGCTTACTCCAAGATTTAAAAGATTGAAATTATCTCGACTTTTTTTTTCCTTGGAGAGGGTATATTAAAATTGTCCGGATGTTTGTAACGCACAGAAGGAATCATCTCCGACCACATAAAGTATATATATTCTTGATCAGCATGACGAGCTGAGTTGATATAGCCATGTCCGTCTGTCCGTCCGTCCGTCTGTCCGTCCGTCTGTTTCTATGCTATCTCCTCCGTCAGTTTTAAAGCTATCTCAACCAAACTTTTGCACGAAGTCTTTTGGTATAAAATACGCTGCACATTTGTCGGAACCGGCCGGATCGGATGACTATAGCATATAGCTGCCATAGGAACGATCGGTTGAAAAAGTAGTTTTAGTGAGAAAAACTTTTTGTTTTTCAATGCTATCGCTCCCAACCCCCGTATTTATAAGTTTTCTATGATTTAATAATTTACTGAGATATTTCAACATGTGTAAAATTCTATATAGTATAGCTGCCATACAAAAGATAGGTCTGAAAAAAAGTCTTAGTGAGAAAACTTTTTTGTTTTTCAATGCTATCGCTCCCCCAACTCGTACTGATCTATATTATTCTACCACACAATTTTGTCAAGTCTGATTTAAATCGGATGACTATAGCATATAGCTGCCATAGGAACATCGGTCCAAAATATAGTTCTAGTGAGAAAACTTTTTGATGAATATATCGTATAGCCATATATAAAACTGGCAGCATATATCATGCCCAAGAGTATATAAACTTCGGTACAGCCGAAGTTAAGCTTCCCTCTATTTTTTTTGTCAAACTAGGTTTTATATTTATTATCATAATTTTCAGCCTAATTTTTGCATTTAGCGTATAAAATGCGATTCGTGTGGCACTGCCTATCGACGACAATATTATTATAGCTGTTGGGATTTCAAAGGAGCGTACAATTTCTTCGACACTTTATGATGCCTCAAATTGGCCATCTTGAACCGCTCACTCGAGTTCAGCAGGAAGACCATTAATAAATTATCAGGGATCACGTTGTTTTACTTAACTTGGCCATTTTATCATGAACTGAGGTTAACTGGGTTATTGACTTTGCTTGGTTTGACAGCCTTCGGTTGGTTTTAAGAATTATTGAAATATTAATTTTATTATTAAAATAAATAGTACTACTAATTGACAAAATATTTTTATTAACACAACACGAAAGCTTTGAAACCAAGCAAAAAAGGTGGTTTTGATTGGCATCTTAGAATTTAACTTTAGTTGGAATTAAGTTAGTAGATAAGCCTGCGTATCATGAATGGCAACACAAGAACAGAAGTGAATTGGGTGCACCTGTCTGATTTAAGTTGATTTTCATTCTCTCACGAGCTAACAGATATGGTTTTGTCTTCATAGCGCTTGCAAAACCCTCAAATGACAAATGAGGTGGAAGGAAATTTTCTCATAATCTGCAACTAATTTTATTGATGCAGAAAAATGACTTCAAATATTAGCTTAATTTTTATAATTCCATTGACTTTTTTGTATATTATTTTGGTAAGTATTTTTACTGATGTCTGTAACAAAATCAAAATGCCCAGTTTGGAGTTTTTGTTTGGTTGGTTTTGCTTATACAAAAACATCGACCAATAGCGTAAAATAAACAACAATATATTAGCTACCAAGCTGCTGCTGCCGCTGCTGATGCTGCTGCTGCTGCTGCTGTTATTGTTGCTTTTGTCGTTTTACTTGATGTGGCTTTGGATTTTTGAAGCAATATCCCAAACGAATTTTGTTAAATCATACAACGTGTATGTAGTATAAAAACGAAGACGCGTCTCTTCGGCGCTTAGTGCGACAACGTCCACAGCTGCATCAAAAGCGAACTCTTCCCCACACATAACGCAATACCACAAACAGGTGCCAACAAGCAAAGTGCAGTAAGTCAGTGCGGCGACAAATGCGAACTCGAATTATTGAATCAAGCTAATTGCCAAGACGAAACCCGATCAATTAAACCAGAACCAGAATAAAGTATTTCAAATTGCGAAAGTGAATGTGCTAAAAGTGACCAACCAAAATGCATTCAAGTGAATTAAGAAAATTAACAAAAGGAACTGTGCAATGTCATAAGAGTGAGCCAAGTGACAAGAGAAATTAAAATAGGACTTACTAGCTTAAGCTGACAGTAGTTATGTATCAAACTATATCTTTGAATTGAATACTAATACCAAGAATTGAATCCCTTAGAACCGGCTGGGTTTATTTCGATTGGACCATAAATTGAAATCAATAAAAATAAATCCTGTACCGGATCTCCACGTTTTGAAAAAAGTTCGGTTATAAAAATAAAGTTAACTTATTATTTTTTTATATTTTGCATAAAAATTTAGGAAAATCGTGTATCAAAAAATATATTTAAACTCATCATAATTGATTTTAGTACTTTGAGTAGTTGTTTTAACAATGGGGATACAAAAGTCAAAAGTTTACAATAAAATTAAAGGTCAAAAGTCCCGTTTCAAAGATTTTTATTAGCCGTGAATGAGATCGTGAGTTATTAAAAATAATATTGATTGCAGACATAAAAATTAACCATTTGAGAATTGATTGCTTACATATGTTAAAAATTGATTTATACGACTTGTACTATTTATGACTGGCCGGGTGTGGCCCAGCTATATTCACCAGCTATTGGCGCCAGCTAAGAAGTAACTAGCCATAAGAGAAACTTCTCAAACATTGCCGTTCGGATTCGGCGTTAAACAGTATGTAGGTCCCTTTCTCTTGAGCGAAAAATTATAAGCACACCCGCTTGAGAGAAGCTTGGCTTGGCCCTTTGGGGCTCTATAGCCAATTTTACTTTTACTAATTACGCCTAAATTTACAAAGACCTGCATATTAAAAAAACAAAATAAACACCGAAAAATGCAATATAAAAATGTTAACGATCCAATAATTTAGGAACCACAATGTAAACTAATACTTTGTGGTTGGTTGCTTTTTAAAAATGATTATGACCCATTCTTTAGAGTTTCAAGGGTTTGCCACTTGGACTAGTATCCCAAATTTCCTTGAGTATTAACTCAATTTAGTGTTTAAAATTTTCTTATTACAAAAAGAACTTCAGCTGTTGTTTCACTTGTCTGAGCTCTCATATGAGTTGGCTGTCGAAAAAACTCATTAAGAGTTGCTCAGTTAGAGTAAAAGTCATTCTGAGAAGCTCTTGCTAGAAAAATGTTCTGATGATAGCCTATCTGAGCTCTCATATGAGTATTTTGACAATCAATTCAGAGCTTCCTGAGTTGTTTTATAGCCAACCTTTGACAAGTGAAATATCAGCTTTAGAACAGCGATGGCACAAGCCTAGCCCGCAGGGGCCGAACACATATCGCTATTCACACCGACACGAGTCGAACGCATGCCGAGGCTTGTGCCAAGAGAGCAAACAACTTTTCAGTCGCTGGCCAGCGTCCTATGATGCAAGTCAGAGCTGGTCATCAATACACTCTCACTTTTTGGCCTCGCTCTTCTTGACAAACGCTGCTTTAGAGTGAAATACACTTAATTGAATTATACTAAAACAAGTCAAACCTAATTAAAATTAATGGATATACCGTACAATCTTAATTAACTGTGTATACACATGATTTTAATTGATTTGCTTGGATTCTCAAGCAGAATTCCTCCAATTAATATGTTTTTTTGTATGTGTTGTATTGTGCTGTTCTTTCGTTTTCTTTTGTCCACTCATAAAGGAAGTTTCAAAAATATTTTATTTGTGGTGAGTTTAAGTAACATGACTGTCTTTGAGCTGAAGTAAAGTCCGAGGTCGGCCAGACGGGACTTATTAAAAATCGCTATATCCCAGATAAGTTTCAGATCCGCAGGAATTATCCTTTGTGCATTTGCGAGAGTGGAGGGAAAATAACAATTCATTATCCCTAAACCACCTCTCGTTTGGGCATTTGTCTTACAGATAACCTCTTCATTTGACTGAAGTGAGTGAAAGAGATTTCATTTCAGAGAGTCATTTGTGAAATATTGGGAAAAACGAAAAAGTCACAGGGGCCTAAGTCCAAAGAGTAAGGTTACTGTGGTTTTTCCTCAACTCAACTCAAAAACTGTAGCCTATCTTTGGTCTCGAGCTTCCCACACAGAGGGAAAATCAAAACAATAACGAAATATTCTCAATATTTATGAGGACAATTGTTCACCTCGATCGAAGAAAAATTGTTCTTAATGTGAGAAGATTGTACTACAAACAAATACTAACTTGAGTCTAATGTTCTCGAATTTGTTTCGATTGATCCTTGGTCTCTGTTGTAAAATGGTGGATTCAAGTTTTATCGTCAAATATAAAACAGCAAAAAAATTAATCCTCATTGGCAGAGTTCGCAGAGACAAATTTAAAAGACTCGCTCACTTTCTGAACAGAACACTTCCCAGCGGCGCAAATTGCCTCCTCCTGCTTACTCCTGCGTTACTTTGCCATCAGTATGAAGAAAATACTCCCATACAATCTGCATCACTTTGCCATAAGTATGGCCGCTTTGTAAGCGGAGTATCAACAGCCTGCATTACTAGTAATAAAGGATGAATGCCAGAGCCGAACTGTCTCCGGATTCCCATTACATATGCGTACATTATTTTTAAAATTGTAATGCAGAATGTTCGCAGTCTGTTTGTTTTCGATTACCATCTCTCTAGCGAAAAGCAGCGACTGTAGTGTATTACTTTTCCGACAGGCATATTTTCGACAGAACACGTTGAGCTCTGCGCCGCTGGGTTGATTTTGTTTTTCTCATAGTTATCGATGAGACACACGAATCTATCTTACTAATGTACTAAGATCACTCAGAGAAGCCAAAAATCATGTTTTAAGTGGAAAAGGAAGCAAAGCAAAAGCTAAATTTGTACCAAATAAAGCTTAGGAAGGACCTACAAAATTATTTTTATTATTTGCATCAGAGTTCTCAGAGTATCGTATAAAATTCTGTACTTATGTTCAGCATAGAAAAAATGAATAAACAGAAGCAAATACCGTACAGTAAATACTTTATAACGGTCAATGTGTCTAAAGCTCTATTTACACGACCTGAGCACTCAGCTGAGTTTTCGTCTGAGTTGCTGTCTGACCGTGTAAAAAGGCGTCTGAGTAGACATAAAGCTACTCAGATGAGCGATCAGGCGAAATAGAACTGGTTCTACTTGGCCTGAGCACTCATCTGAGTGGCATTTATCTAATTACAGTGTGACCTAATTGCAGTGTGCTGGCGTTGCCACCTAATGGCTGACAATATACATTTGTTATCGAATTTTAAATTAAAATTTGCAAAAGTTTCCGAATCCTCGTATTGCAGTTCACACAACACAAGCTGGGCCATATTTCGGGCTTTTACTCGGCGTCTAAGCCAGTCACGGCTCCACATTTCTTGCTTTGTATACTTTCTTTTGTTTTTTTTTTGTACATTCTTTTGGCTTCCACTTTTTTTCATCTTGATTTTAACTTGCTAGGAAGGCAAAAATAATTGTTAAAGGCCTATACTCAGATGAGATAAATTTTTAGTTCGGCACAGTACTTCATACAAATAAGACGCCTTTTCAAACGTATTCAGATTTCAAAGCTGCATAAAATTGTTTCTATTCATGTGAAATATCGTACCAAACTAAAAATTTATCTCATCTGAGTATAGGCCTTAATACTTTTTTAAACATTTCGCCTTTAATTTTTCTGGTCTTCTTCTTTTATGTATACAAAGCAACGTTACAATGTTCAAATGAACCAAATGATTCCGATGAACCAATGGTTCTGAAGCTAGCTCATCTGAGCTTCTCAGGCAGATGAGTTTAGGTCTGACGAAAACTCATCTGAGTGATCAGGTCGTGTAAATGGAGCTTAAGGGCCGATTTCTCATCTTCTACATACAGCTATATGTCACATAAACTTACAAATAGCAGAGTAAGGGCCGATTTCTCTTCTTTCAGATAGCTGCTATGTGCAGATACATTCACTCCGTTAAGTTTATACATACTCTCTGTAGGAGATGAGAAATCGGCCCTTAATTGTGAGCTTATCTGACACATAGCACCTATCTGGAAGAACAGAAATCGGCCCTTAATATACTGATTGGAAAATTAAGTACGCTTGTTAAATTAATTATTTTAGTTAAGGACACGAGTACAAACTGATTTTAGTTACTGACCCTTTGGCAGATCAGTTAGAGTCCGCTTGTAAATATTTCAAACCTTTTTACCGTGACTAAAGAATCATTTAAGCGTCAGATTAAGTGCATTAGCGGAAGTCCATATTATTCTTTCAATAAGTTCCGTAATTAAAATTATATTTTACTTTGAAACGGTATGTCATGAAGCAACGACCGTACTCTTCGTTTAAGTGCGCTTCGTTGAGATGCCTTTAACGTACTTGCCTGTGTACCATACTTGCTGTGTTCGGTGCTTTCGATTGGTATGCGAATTCTGGTTTCTGTCAAAACATAAATTTTTTCGGCATCAATGAGGAAAATTAAAAACTTCCCAAAAATATTCTGCACAAAATTTTGACCATTTAAAGCTTCTGGATTACACTTATCATTACACTTATGATTTCATTTTCTTATTTTAAAATCTAGTTAACAGGTGTATGTCCAAAATAATTGTCCATCTCCTCAAACAGGGTTGTATCTTTCGCAGAAAATATTTTCCATTTCCTAGTTATGAGTTGGTTTGATGTTTAATTGGAATCTTTTTAAAAATATTTTCGCGCCAGTCATGAAGTATAACTTGGCAATCCCTAGCCCGCTTGTTGGTACATAGATGGCGCCACCATAGATAGATGGCGCCAGCTAAGGTTGGGTGGCAAGTTGGTTTTAATTGATACGGCAGCTTTCGGTTGGTTTTGCGAACAATTATTAAAACTTAAATTTTAATATTAAAACAAATTAAATATTTAATTCATCAAAATAATGTTGTTTACATTATCAAAATTAGATTTGCTTATCAAAATTGTTTGGGTGCTGAATTTAGCAAAAATCTTCTAACAAAACACCAACCGAAAGGATGGAATTTGGTTGGAATAGATTTCCGTGACAAGTCCAAATAAGATTCAATACTTTTCACTGGGAGACTAGTTGAAGTGGCTTTCTAGTACAGTCTCCTGCTCTTTTGGGCATTTCAGTTTTAATTGGCATAATGATGCATGTCTGCTGATAAGACAGAGCGACCTCTGACCTTCCTTGTGTAAGTTTTAAAAAAGTGATCATGCGACAGGTTACACCATTGAGGGAAAAGTTTTCCCACTGGACTGTTTTGCTATTTTTGTTTACGTTTAGTGACATTTAAGCAAAATGGCCAAATCATTCAAGTAGCTAAAAATTAATAGCTGCTCAACACACTAAATCAAAATGTTGTGCTTCTCTAATTAAAAATTGAATTTCGATTTTTATTGAAAGCGAGTTTTATCAAATGGCACTTTGATGTTTTGTGCGCATTCGTTTTGATGGAAATAAAAAACCAGAATTCTTAACGGTAATTTGGTTTTGCTAAGTATCACCAAATTCAATTCTCAAATAATGCGCGGCATCGAGTTTAATTATCATACAATATATAAAATTAAAATTTATGCCGCATATGGCTGAAATTTGTCAGTTAAGTGCGACATATTTATTCAAACATTTTACACCGGTTGGTAAACGGGTTCTAGCAGAAATGTTGACAGAAGATCCGTTTGCTAATACGGGGGAATACTTGTGTTATTTCAACATCTTTTAAAAACTCAACTATACAAATAGAGACAAAACCATTATCTAACACGCGACCAGTCAATGTTGACCCAGTCTACCGAAGTCACAAAATAAAAAACGTTAAATCTGCTCCACTTCCCTGCGTGTGTGTAAGAAAAACGAACACACTCCTCCCCTCCCCTAATGCGAATTAATTTATCAAATGTCGGTGGCTTGTTGGTTGTTGGCTCATCGGTTAATTTGCAAAGCAGAAAACATATTTTCCTAATTTAGCTCTTCTCCAAATTGAGTAAGCTATCAATTTGTGTTGCAATTGCCTTATATGAGCCCAGGAATTTTCATGAACAATCCAGAGTGGTCAGTCCATTTTCAAATTTCCAATGTTCTTTGAACACACCCTGGCCCGATGTTGATACTGCTGCTGCTGCGGCGAGGTGCCAATAGCCATAAACACATTTTAATATTGACTGGGTAAGCCTGTCGGGTAATCACCTGTTTGCCATGACGAATATGAATACGCGCCTAAGCCTAACTGTCTGTCGGTCGGGCGGACTGATGTGATGCTGAGTCGCATACAAATGTCAAAAGTTCACGGCAAAGAGTCATCAATGCCCGAAGTTACTTATTATTTAGTTTTGTTTATTGTTAATACGCAACATCAAAATATTCGGTGTGGTCAAGTGTTTGGACATGAGTTGCACACTAAAGAAGAAGTCACAAAGAAAGAAAGCTGATGATTTGTACAAAAAACTAGGTGTGGGTGGATAACATAGATGAAGATTTGTAATTCATTATTAGCTTGGGAATGTTAATTAAGCTTTAAATGTATTGAAAGTTTAATAACGTCAAACGGGTAAAATTTTTGTAAATGTAATTTAAATCCCATCCCTCTACCTTCGAATCTTGGATAAGTTGACCTAAATATAGGTGAATTGACAAATAAGATTGTAACAAGTACAAGACACACCGGCAGATTGCTTTTTGATTTTTCTTGATTTAATCTTGACTTCAACGTCTCGAAATTCGTGTTGATTCAGTATTTTCCTTGGATCCAAGAATATTCCGTCTTACCGTACTTTTGATATCAAAACTGTTGATATCAAGCACGATCGGCTTGTTTATCTCTAAGTGTATAAGGTACTTTCAATAAGGTGTTGGTGACGCTTAACCTAATTGCCGTTTAGCAGAGGTACATAAATCTGATGCCCTAGCAACACAATTGTTTTTGTATACCAACGAGACCTGGGCGCACATATACAGAACCGGTAATAGCCGGGTTTTCTACATCTCTTTTTAATGTTAGACTACAGATTATCTTCATATTTTATATATTGGTGTCTGCTCCGTCATAAGCATTCTGTGGGCATCCCAGCCTTAAAGAACTTTGGGCATCCCTGCCTTATTAGGAACTTTTGCAGAAGGAATAGTCCGAAGACTCGAACCCGCCGTAAAGTATTCGGTTCGGAACCTAAGGTTTTGATTTCTCCATTTTCAAGCATTTTCAGCAAATCGGTTATAATTGAAACTTTATTTTACAAAACAATTTTTATTGACATATTTATTATTGAGAATCATATCGTTTTCAGTAGTACTAACAGATGTTTGACAAAAATTTGAATGCGACTGGTTTATATTAGAAGTTACGCTGATAGCATAGAGGAAATCTCTGACTAACATTAGAGAAGCCAAGCTTCGACACCTTCTTTCCTCTCACTTATCTTTCTAGTGGGAATATGGTCTCTCCACTAACACACTGTCAGATTTCTACGGGCAGCCAGCAAAGTGTCTCTTTGGGCACTACCGTTTATCACCAGCAAAATTGAGAGGCCGCGCTAAGATCGTTATAATTATTGCTCCATGGCGATAGTTCTGTTAATATGGCAGCTCCGTAATTTTAAAGACTTTTTCTAGATTTTTCGTTTTGGTAGCCAGTACATGGAGGCACAGTGACATCACTGAAGATGTTGGTAGAGTTACCAATGAAACAGCTCTATAAGACCTGGTGCCAGCATACTATTGATGGTTTATTTAGGTTTTATTTAAATTTGCGAGAGTTATTGGCTTTTTCTAGATTTTTGTGTATTTCGTTATAATTAATAATTTAGTCTGTAGTTTTAATATATTAATGTTGGTTACATATTTAACAAAGGTTGCTTTGTTGTTCTAGGTTTATCACTTGAATGGTTGTCGGAAGTCTCATCATTCGTCGGGGATGCCATTGGCTCATCTCAGAGTTAGTGCATCTGAGATGTTGATGTAGACTTGGTGAATGGGGAATGCAGCTAGGGTAAAGCATCTAGGATAATGCATCTAGGTAATGCATCAAGGGATCTTCCGTAGATAATGTGTCAACCGATGTAGTACTATGCAATAATTTTGTTGGGAAATAGGTTCGCAGTTTAAAAATGACATGGTCACTTTATTAAGATTTTGCATCAATTTCTTAACATTTTTTCCACAAAAAAATTAATTTTTTAGTACTGAATTGGTGAATTTTTAAGGTAAGTTGCATTTTGCAAATTACTTGGAATTTTATCAAGTTGTACAATGGCAACCCAAGCCTCGTATATTTATTTTCAAGTTCAGAGTGGAAAGACCAGGCAGTTTTGAAGGTGGTCAATGAATGATTCCAATATAAAATATGTTTCATTCGTCTATCAATTAATCTGTTTTTTTACTTCTTTGAGTTCTCATACGACTTCGCTCTTAATAACGTCAGGAGGTTATGAGTTGGCTGACAAAATACTCATATAGGAAACTCAAATAGAACACTTCCAACAGACTCACAATTTTGTATTTAAATGTGTATTGCAATAAAAAATAAATTAAAATTATATTAACACTAAATTGAATCAAATTACAACTAAAAAATTGAAATTCCCAACTTAAGACTTATGTGTTAAATGACGTCACGGACTTGCAAAGTCATGCGCATGCGGAATGGAGCAAGTGTTTGAAATCTATACTTATAAATCTGTAGGCCCGACTGACTGACATATTGACAGACTGACATATTATCAGCCCACAGCCAAAACTGCTTATCCTAGAGATTTAAGATTTGACATAGACCTTTGATTAGTTATTCAGGCGCGCACTAAGAAAGAAAATTTGGGAAGTTTATCCGCGAAGTGGGTGAAACGAATTAAGGCGCTCAGGCAATATCATGGAGAATGAGTATTAGAGAAAATTTGCTCAGTCGACAACGCTGCTGTCAGAAATGAGGGGGGACAGGAAAGAGTGGAGAGCGCAGGAAGGTTGACGAGGGGAAAAAGTCCAGTGCTGCGAAAAAACCAAAACCTAAATAGAAGCAAAGAAGAAAAAAAATAATAATAAAATAACTAAACTAAAATAAATCAGATATAAAGAAAAAAATTTAGAAGAAAAAAATTTTAAAAAAAAACTAAAATTAACTAAAAGTGAAATTTAAAACTAATTAAAAATACAAAATTTATGAGCTATACTTAAAATAAAATAGCTAGAAATCTCTGACCCGGTGGGGGAAGATTTTTTAGCCAGTCTGGCAAGCTATGCCCCTACTCAGAGCCAGGAGTGGTCAGAGATTTCCCCTAAGATAATTATAGAGAGATGTTTTTAGAGAGAAGAGAGAGAGAGAGAGATCTGTTGAGAGCAGGTGATAGAGATCATTATAATTTTGACATAAGACTCGAAATCGATTGTGCTTTGCATAATCAGCTGTGCATCTAGGCAATACCAATGGAAAATAGTTTCTGGTTGGCCTAGAGGAACGGAGAAGTTAAGGAGACCTAAAAGTTCAGATGAATCTACATCACCGATAATTAGTTTATGAAGAAAAGAAACACCTAATACTGTTCTACGGTTAGCTAACGAGGGAAGGTGAATAAGGAAGAGTCTGTAAGAGTACGATGGCAGATGAAGGTTAGGGTCCCAATTTAAGCCACGTAGGGCAAAAAGCAAGAATTGCTTCTGAACAGATTCAATACGATCTATATGCTTTTTCTACTGCGGACACCAGACGGACGAGCTGTATTTAAGTACAGGACGGACTAGAGCAGTGTATAAAAGCTTTGTGGTATATGGATCATTAAACTCTTTCGACCAACGTTAATTATTATAATTGAAGAGTGGCTGCCATGAGGTCAATTTGTTTTGATATTTAGTTCGTAATTAATGGCTCAACGAAACGGGACTTATGCCGAAGTTTTATTAAAAAATATTGTCTCTTTAATTTTTGGAAACGACTTAGGAATCTATACCTTCCCAATTATGGTCAAGCAGTTGCTGATGATGCAAAATTTTGATATATTTTTACCAGCTGCCAACTCGAAACTGTCTACAAGATAAAACAACACAGTTGCTACAATATCTTAAAATCTTGGACGCGGACAAAGTCGCGGCGGGTTCAGCTAGTACCTTATATTCATTATATCATTTTCTCAGATTGTCTATTGTACTATCTGAGCAACTCAAATGAAAACTCAGATAAGTAAAATTACAGCTTCAGCCGATTCAACAAAATCAAACCCAAAGTGGACTCCGTTTAAATTGATTTGAAAATATTCATCGAAATAAGGTCAAAATCCTTTTCATGATCTAAGTTGCTTTCAACCTTTCAACCAAAACGAACATTCTAACGAAGTTCAGAGCTTTTGCAGCCTTGGTTAAAATATGAAATAATTTAGAATGTTAATGTTAAGAAATTTGTATGAAATCGTAGAAAATTGACCGAAGTAATTTTTCTGATCAGAATCTTTTACCAAAGAGAGGTTGTTCTGTTCGAGAGGTCAAAAGTTTGGATTTTGCTGTTTAAGGGAGCCAAAAAAAACAGAACCGGAGCTGTTCTATAGAGTTCGGTTCTGGACCGGTATGCAGCCAAAGCACCCCAAGCATTAGGTTTCGCTGGACAAATTCTTTTAAATAGACCAAGTTGGTAATAAGTGGAGAGAGCACTTTGGAATTGTTAAGGATGTCATTATCCGCAAGCACTTGACCAAAGCCAACAGCGTGTCACTAGTCTATTCATCGCCTATTTTCAGAAAACACAATTCAATGATCTGTAAGATAGTACGGATAACTTTATACTTTGAATTTAATGTTTCCCTTTTGTTTTGTGCGATGTTTTAAAAAATGCACAAATTTAGTACAATTAAGTACAATTCTCATACGGAAAACAAAAAGTTTAATGTAAAATTTTAAGTATCTCTACCACAACGTAGGTAACATATTACCAAATATGTATGTTTCGCAGTTTTATAAACTGCAAATATAAATTTACAAAAACAAGTTTACAAATGTGAATGAAAAAGGATAAGGAACTAAAAACAGAAGGGCCGGTACAGGGCATGTACTCACACAAAGCTTCAGCGATTTAGCAATTGCTACTGATGCCTTTGGGATTCTCAAGCGGTCAAAGCAGTTCTGTCATGAGGTAGTCTCTGGCATCTCATTGAAGATAGGTCAAAACTGCTGATGATTGCATTGTGGAAATTCATGAAATACGCGATACAGTAAACCGGCCTCCTGTGGTTATGATCAAAATCTTAACTTATTGACCTAGAGCCTGCTTAAAAGTTCTACGATTGATAATCAAAAAGGTCACTAAAACCATCACATTGAAATAAGGAAAGTTTGATATCTTCTGGTGCAAAAGTTGAGATTTGTTTCTAAACCTGTGTAATAAGGTGCAATTTTCGAAGCACAGTCTCTCTCTCTCAGAACATTTAAATAAGAACCAAAATCAGAATATTTTACCAAAACTCAATGCAGTCAAAATACTGAATTTAAAGCAAAGAATTACCAAATCAATCATATTCCTTGTCATTTATACCTAAACTATTAACAAACTGCAAAAATTTGACGAAAATAAGTATCAATTTAACCTCTTGAGATAAATCTGCCTTAATTTGTGTACATTTCATTGCGGTTAGATCATAAATTAAGTAATATCCGCTTAAACAAATAACTGTCGTAAATTAAGTACGTTTTCGTACACATGTATCTTTAGCCAAACAACTTCTTAATCACTTAACAAAATCTTTTATTTTGTGATCTAACCATCAATAACTTTCGCTAAAAACCTGACCTAAAGCAAAAATAATTATTCTTTTAATTAGCGCAAAATTGCTGGACATAAATTTAGTCTCCGAGTTAACAGATAAAATGTGTTTAGCCGATAAATCAGCGCGTTTGCCATTTTGCAAAGACAAAAATCTACAAATAACAAATAAATGAGCTTAAATCGTAATTAACATTTAATATTTCTTACCTACTATAAAAATATGCATAAATTAAAACACACACACACACAAATTGGGGAATCCATATGTTTCAAGGTTGTGGTTCGGAATTAAGCGAAGCCATGAAAAGAAAAGCAGCAATCAAATTAAGTAAACAATGTGCTGTGGTGTGGTGTGGTTTGGTGTCTGTTGGTTAATAATCCCAACCGGACAGGCTGGGTCATTTGCAAATTTTTTTTTATATAGTTTAAAAATGTATTGAGGTGGAGTTGTAAACATAAACCGAGCTGGTTAAGCTCTGCGAAAGTAAAGCCGTTGATGATGATGATGCTGCTGCAGACGCTTCCAGCTTAGATGCCCCGTCTAATGTGTAAAATAATTATGGGTTTTGTATTTATTTTTATCATCGGCCACTTGGTATGCGCGCATGTGTGCTCTCTGACATTTCGGAGTTTGATTTTTATAGCCATGACCGTGTAGTCGTCTGGCTGATGCCATATAAAAGCTGTTACTACCAAATCTTCTAATTACAGACAGATCAATTTGTCTAAATCAATTGAGAATCCATCAAAATGTTCAAGATCAAATTTAAAATGCAAAAGATTAGTTCAACAAAGCATGGATCATTAGGTGGGAAAATTGTTTTAGGAAGATTAAGCAGAAACTTGTTTTGGAAAAATGGACAATGAATTATATTTACTAAATTGAATTTAATATGGAATACCCTATCGATACCCTAACTTGAGCTAAGCCAGAGTATGAGTTAAAGTATTGCATTCCTTAGCAGGTTTTATTTACTTTAAAAACGTGCGAAGCCAACTGCTTTGAAGGAGCAATAGGATAGAGAATCCTTTGTAAAGCCTTAAATATATTTCGATATTTCGATACTTTAAGCAAACCATAATACCCCAATTTCCATTTTGTATTTTACAAGCCCCCCCCCCCCCCCCAAAGCCGAGTCTGACATCAATTCTAATTCTAAAGAATCTTTTTCCAAAGCTAAAGAACGGTTTTCAATAGTGGGTCTTTGTGAGAACTTTTGTTTAATGCTAACCCACACTTCAGCGAGTATTAATTCCATATTTCACAGTTTTACCAAAGACGATACTTATATCGGTTGAAAAGTAGGCCTTTAGAAAAACTTTTTTTTTTAATGTTAACGGCTCCCCACTTCGCAATCATTAATTCTACACGCTTTCATAAGAAGTTTTGAACGTCCAAATCGGTGACTATATCTTATAGCTGTTCATAGGAACTATCGGTCGAATGGTTTTTATAGAATTTTTTGGTTTTTAATGTTAACCGTGTCTCACATCAGCGATTATTAATATTAAACGCTATTATACAGATTTGAAGTTTTGTAAAATCGGAGACTATATCATATAGCGTCATAGGACTATCGGTCAAAAGTGGGTTTTTATGAAAAATTTTTTTGTTTTTAATGTTAACGTGTCCTCACTTCAGCAATTATTAATATTATGCGCTTTTCCAAAGATTTTGGAAGTTTTTGTCAAAATCGGAGACTATATCTTATAGCTGCCATAGAAACTATCGGTCGAAAGTGGGTTTTAATGAGAAAAATTTTTTGTTTGTAATGTTAACGTATCTCACTTCAGCAATTATTAATATTAGCGCTTTTACAAAATTTGGAAGTTTTGGCTAAAATCGGATTGACAATATGTTAGAGCAGTCACGACTCTGTGGGTTTGAAAAATGTGGCCTGACGCGAGCGTAGTTTTTCTCGTTTTTTTGTTCAAATTGTATTTTTAAACGAATTAAATTTTTTGTTATTCTTCGATATCAAGAAAACACACTTCTAGTAAATATTTTTAGCATTTAAACGTTTTTTTCGTTTTGGAGAGCAATGGGTGCTGCGTTGAGGAAATGCTTTCTTAGTACAATGTCCGATCACTATAGGAAGCTATTGTGAAATTTTGAAATTTCTAACTATTACGGTGTTTGCTGGAGACTGATGATCACAGTCAATGTCTTATCACTTTATGTATATAAATTACTTACATATCTGGCACAAATTGAGCCCAGAAGTCCGGGCATCAGAGCACAATTTCAGCCCATCTTTACTGAATCCGCTAAAGTGTGTATATGCTGTAGATTTTTAGCTTATTTTTCATTTCGCGTGATCTCTGCCTTATAGATTCATGTGATAGATAGTCTGGGGCTGGTTGACTTTAGTGTTGACTTATAGGCATAGGCTTGGGGTTTCAAAAACGCCACAAGATAATGTCTAGCGGGTTCAAATCGCTTGATCTTGGTGGTAAATATTTTGAGCCCTAATTAAGCTGTGTGTCACAAGTTTTCCGTTTTAATATCGTTCAGTTTGGGCCGAAAGAAATCGGTTATCTGCGTAGGGCTCGTTGTAGACGGTGATGGCAAAATCCGTAATAAAGTTCAAAACAAACAGTAACATTTTCTGAGTTCCCGGTGAACCTCTAGTGAGTTGGCGTCATCAGCCATTCATACAAAAGTTCGTCTCGTCGCTAAGGAATATTTTTCTACCAATCCGAGAAGTTAGAAGTTAGTGGCCGGAGACTATTGCATATTCTGCGGTGACATAGATTGGACATCGATTAATTTTAACCTCAATCGGTACGGCGGTAAATGCCTATTGGGGTCCCCATTCAGATTGCGAAGAGCCAAAATTAGAAATTGTTTCTGGACAGATTTGATTAGCGATTGCTGCTCTTTGTCACTGTGGTCCCATACACTAGAGCGAGTATTCCAAAATAAGGCGTACTAAGGATATGTACAATGATTTAGTTGTGTAAGGGTCACCAAACTCTTTGGACCAACCAATAAATGCCAGAACCCTTTGGCTTTATTTACTGTAGCTGCGATATGGCTGTTGAAACACAATTTCTGTTAAATAGTACATACTCGTTTGCCCTCTAACTAGAGACAACGTGTATGCTGCGGGAAAAATTCATCATTTGGCATTTAGAATGTTTCAAGAAAGCAAGATTATTTGAACACACCACTCCAGTTCATTAAGGTCTGGTTGAAGCTGAGAAGGACCAGTCGGCGTATGGTAGACAGATTTTAACGTCATCTACAGTTGAATACGATATGACTTGTGGGAGGTCATTTACAAAAAGGATATAAGCTAAGGAAACAGACTCAACATGATTTTCCTTATTTTGGAAGTTCGTTATGCGAGTACACTTGTCCACAGCAATATCTTAAGGGTTTTCTGCGAAAAAACAACGGGTTCTGTAGATCTCAGCTTGCAAACGCTCAATATTATTACGCTGGTGAATGTTTGATAGTTATACGTTTTATGAAGCATTTTTAAACTATAATTCTAACTAAAGTCTTATTCTCCAAAAAATAAGTATGCCAGATTTAAAAAATATTTTTCGCCGATCTTAAAATATAACTTGACAACTCTAAGTCCTTGGTGCCAATGTTGGTACACAGATGGCGCCACCATACTTGAGGGCGCTGTGGTTGGCAGGTTTTAATTGTTACGCAGCATTAGGAGATTATTATTAAGACGCAAATTTTAATATTAAAACAAATAAAATATTTAACTAATTTGATGCAACCTATCCAGAAAAATAGTGTTGTTCACATTTCCAAAACTAATTTTGCATATCAAAATTGTTTGGTTGTGTAAGTTAAACTCCCGCAAAATCACGAGAGGTTTGAAACCAACCGAAAGAGACTTCTGTGACACCAAGAATTGGTTTTGGGTTGGAATTTGGTTGGAAGAGATTTCTGTGGCACCTGTTTGACGATTTTGTACATTTATGCTAAATCATTAAGAAGATATATTCTGAGGGCCACAGAAATCTCTAGAGATTTTGCGGACGGTTGGTTTGATAATCTCTCGAAAAATTGCTCGGTGCCACAGAACTTTGAGAGATTTCATTTTCTTATTAGAAAATTTAGTTAGAACACCAGGATGTTCCAATTGGAGTTTCATCTCTAAAAACAGGGCGGATCTCTCGTCAAAAATTTTTCCTTTTTTTTAATTATGGATTTATGATGTGTTTTTAAAACTAAAATTCAAAATTAATTAATATTCTTCATAAATAAAATGTAGAATTTAAAAATTTGTTGGCACAAAACATAACTTGCTGCCCTTAATCCGCTGGCTGTGAAGTAGATGGCGCTACCATTAACAGAGGGAGACACTGAGAGGATAGCTTTGTAAATCTCCTAACAAAACACGGGAGGTTTGAAACCAAACAAAAGAAATTTCTATGGCACCTAAGAACTGGAATTTGATTGGAAGAGGTTTCAGTGGCACCTCCGATAAAAACATTTTAGACCAAACCTTGTTTCAAACCGAAGGGGGGGGTTTATAAATTAATTTTTGGTGGGGATGGACAAGCATTCAAAAAAATTAGTATTCGTTCAAAATTAAAACAAACAATTTGAGTACGATTAGTTTTTTTTAAATTTTTTTTTTATTTTTTTTGGTTCTGGGCCCCTATAGTAAACCCGGACAGCCCATAGCCATGGGGGCCGAAGTCACTCGGCAACTCACACCGTTTGCTTACAAAAGTCATGCATTACTGAGTGTCAGAGAGAGACAGTGATATTTTTCTGTCCTCTCCATTTGGCCGGCACTGCTCTAAGGCATAACTAACTGACCGGGGGGTTAGCAAAGTTGGAGAGATAGGCTCATTTGCCCCTCAGGGCTCGAAACGTGAGCTAGCGAAGTTCAACGCATAGGGTTCTAAGCTCAGAGTTCCCCAGCCAAAACATACTCGGCAAATCACACCGTATGCTTGCCGAGATCATAAATCAATGTGTGTTAGAGAGAGGAAGAGAGAGCTACATTTTCGCCTTCCCTTCTTGGAGAATCCTGTTCTAATGCATGACTCGGACATGACTAAACCGAACTCTAAGCCAGTGGTGCCCAAACTCACACAATCAAGCTTTGCACTTGTTTGTCATGACGTCGAACATGAGCAACAAACAAATAAAGAAATGCCTTGTTATAGAACACACGTATTCTTTTCCTCTATGCGTGTGTCGACAGCGACGCCGGCAGAATTATGAGTTCGTATCCCATGGGATAGGCTTTTGGCATTTTGGGCACCACTGCTCTAAACTCATAGATTAATATTCGGGATCAAAAATTCATACTTGAATCATGAATTTCGCTTTGAATCAATAATTTTAATGCTTACCGAACCTTTGCCGTAGAAAATTCTTAATTCAAGTATGAAATTTTGTATTTTTGTCGTTACACTCATCGACTTCAGCTAAAGTTGTTAAAGAGGTTGAAGTGAAAATAATAACAAACTAGATCGAGATCTTCCAATTATTTATTTTATTTTATTTTTCTTTATTGTTATAACTCAGAATGCTAAGAGGTTCATTCCGAGAAAAATTCTAAAAAATTAAAATTTTAAACTCTTTTGAGTTGAAGTCACCTCATTTGTCAAAGAAATTCGAAATTAACGAAATTTGAATTTTTTTACTAAAGTAAACGTTGACCTTCCTTGTACATATGACACTTTTAATATCTTTCTGTATCTGGTCCTTCCATCTAAGGCGGCAACCAATTGCCTTCGCTTAAATTGTTTTAACAACAGCTTCTCCATTTATATGGGTAACATGATGTCATTTGCATAAGCTTAACTGGGTCAATGTTCCTGTAGAGATTACACAGTCTGTGATTCAGACAAAAGCAAAAGTTGTCACCAAATTTTTATGTGCCAAATTTAATTTTGGCGAAAGACAGAAGAAAACACTTTCGATAAAGTATATACATATTTCTGATAAGGATGACAAGTCGAGTAAGTCTTTTTGGCTGTCTGTAAATATTTCGTAACTTTAAGGAATTGATGCATATGTTGGGTCAGACAACTGGTCTGACAGAAAACTTGGTCGTTTCAAAATCTGTTTTTTGGATAAGGATATGAGAACTTACTATATTTAAAGTGTAAGAAATCCCTTAACGCATAAATCTTTTTTTAGGACGCGTCCAAACTGCACTTCCTTTCTATTTAAAACATGTTAAAGCCTTGGGTACTTGTGAGCTACAGTCATTTTTAGTACCTATATAAGCCAGTTGTGCAAGTATACACATTTGCCGTTCATGGGAAAAAAACCCAGCCAAATTGTAATCAGATATGCGGTTAACTGATATAGCAAATTGTATGATAACGAGCCCACTGATTTCATTGCCCTCCTCGGTATTTTTGAAGATTCATTGTACAATACCTTGCCCATTTGTTTAATGAATAATTGCTCGTAAATTACAGCTCAATGGTAGTACTTACTAAGGTGGTATATGTACAAATGCATTCGCTTGGCACAAGCACTAAAACGGGTTTCAATTTTAAATAATACAACTAACCTTTTCAAAAAAAACAAAACCCAAAAAAAACTGCCGATTTCAAAATCCATAAATTCAACACAAAAAGCATAGAAAGAGGAGAAACAAATAGTTACGAGTGTCAGTGCCTGGCTATTTGTTTACCTCAACTTTTATTAAAGGGGCCTCATTTCGGTGCCTTTTGTTTGGCATTGGCTTCTGCAATTTTGATGGCTGTTGTTGATTTTTGTCCAACGACCAATTTGTTTTTTTCTTTTAATATGTTGGCTCTAGACAACCGCCCCGAATGATTGGTTACTTTTTTTTTTTTTATTACATTTCATGCTGTTTTGTCCCCCTTTTGTCTAGGTTAAAGCAAGCATTAAATCAATGGGAGTTTAATACAAAAAAAAAATTATTTGTACTTAGTGATAATTGACACTCAAAAATTGATGATGATGGCGTCATCTTTTAAGGCTAGATTTTAGTGTGCCACCATGGATGATGAGCAATAAGCGAAACCTTGCCTTCTATATTCTTTAAGCTTAGCATTCTAGTTTGGACCATTTACTGTTATGCTAAATTCTTTTAATTCTTTAAAAAAATTATTGTACCCTTGGGTCGGTACTGAAATCAGCTCTGGATTTTAAGGAATTTTACTGAGAATATCACCGAACCAGCATGGATTCGTTAAAAACAGATCCATTACTCAAAGCTACTGGAATTTACTTTTTCACTGATTTATGGTTTCACTCAAGCAGATGTTATTTTTACCGATTTTAGTAAGGCATTCGACAGGGTTCCTTATTGTCTTCTGATTCTGAAATTGCGTCTGTTAGGATTTCCGCAGGCGTCTTAATTGAATAAAATCTTATCTCCAGTCTAGAACTCAGAAAGTTGTCTTTAATAGTTGCACTTCTTATCCAGTATTTGTGACTCTGGAGTTCCCCAGGATAGCCATCTTGGACCTCTTCTCTTCGTGTTATTTATTAATGACCGCATTGATGTACGCAGAAGACTTTAAAATATTTCTGAGCCATAACTCGCCTAACGATTCTGCTATACTTCAGGTTGATTTGAATTCTATATATATGTAATGCTCTTACAATTTGATGCATTTGAACAGGAACAAATGTTAATCTATGACGTTTTATCCTAGAACCCCTCTTCTGATTAACTATTTATTGAATTCTTATCAACTTGAGCGAGTTGAAACTTTCCATGATTGGGTATTACCCTCGACCATAAACTTTCTTTTGGCACTCACATTGAACTTTCTGTGAATAAAGCCATGGTCGTGCTCTGTTTTATTAAACGTTGGTCTAAGGAGTTCAATGATCCCTAAACGACCAAGCTCTTGTTTGTACCCCTTGTGAGGCCCAGTCTGGAGTTTGGAATCCTCAGTCACTTACCCTGTGTAAACGCATCGAATCTATCCAGAAACAGTTCCTTTTGTTTGCTCTTCACAACCTGGGTTGGGACCCACATTTGAGACTTCCTCCGTATGTTTCCAGACTTAAGCTTTTAGACTTATTTTCACTTGAGCAACTCTGTTAGGTATAATGTTTCTAAACAAACTTATATAGGGTAATATAGACTCTGAGTACGTACTCGGGCGCGTGAACTTCAATGTCCCTTCAAGACAAACACGAAAATTAATATTCCCTTGAGGCTTCCTTTTGCTTCTTCTTTATATGCTTTTAACTGTCCATTTCGCATTCTATGTAGGGATTACAATAGTATCTTTCCTCTTCTCAGTGGTAACCTTATCGACGAAGGCTTTAGTTCTTTTATTCTTCACACTTTTTCACTTGCTACTTTTGTATTTTTGAAATTCCTTCCGATAAGAGCAGCGGCGATCATACCGACAAAATAAATTACTCGGAAGGCGATTCTTTTATTTCTCTTCCCCCCACCCTTCTATTCATTAAACTCATAAAAAAAAAAAAAAAAATGTTTAGAACTACTGAACTCAGCGGTCAGTTCCATGGATAGTGCTCAAATAATGAATTGGTGCAATTCTTTAAGCTCAGGCCTGAATATATAGTCACTGCTAAATATACAACTAAGCTTAGTAATAAAGGATTACATTCAAAGCTGCGCCGACGACTATTTCAAACCCTTTCCGTTTCCATTCAATTCCAATTCGATTTATCAAAAATATATCATTTTCTATTCGTTTCTCTATTAAGTACTATTGGCAAATATTGTTCATGAACACGAATCTGCTTTCAGGAATGGTCCATCACGTCGAGATTTTGAGCTTAAAGTTGGAAAAATTCTTTTTTTGACTCTGTTTAGACGCGTTTTGTGGGGAACCTATACTTTTGTTTAGACTCAGAAAGTAATACTCCTTAACTTTGAAATTATAGGACCATTTCTGAAAATAGATTCGTGTTCAGCACACGAAAATCATCTAGAATCACCACCAACACTTCAATATACTGGACCTTGTTGCCTAGTGTTATTGACATAATTTGTTCTACCTTATATTTAGTATAGATGAGTATAGCCCGGATATATATGCTAAAGCATATTTGGCATCTTTAGAATAAAAACAATATGAGTATTTGTAAAAAGCATATGCTATATTCTTTTATTTTCTTAAAACTGTAACTTTTTTTCTACTAAGATTGTAAGTGACGTAGCGTACCTGTTCTGTTTTTTGACTACGAATCTAAGATACCAGAGTTCGACTCCCAGACGGTGGTTTTTTAATACCTATTGATTTTTTGTAAACAAATCACTTTCAATTGCTATTTAATATGGGAAACTCAGTTGCAAAAACAACAATCAAAAATAAATATCGTCTCTACTACTTTTATGCTTAAAAAATTTCTTGCGATGTTGAACGTTCGTTTTCAATTTATTTTTATGCGCCCATAACATCTTGCGAAGTTGAGTTTTTGATTTATAAAAATATTTTGTCGGACAGGAGAGAAAGCCTTTAGCTAAGGTCCCACACGCAAACAAAATTTGAACACATTGTGCTAACAAAGTTAGCCTTTAACTGTAAAATGATTGCGTAAAACAATTAAAATATTTCCCTTCCGCAAATAATTTGCGTTAGTGTTCACACAGTTGGGGCAAATTTTATTAAACATTTGTTTGCCCATTCTGCTTAATTTATAAATGAAGTAGGCTGATTTGTTTGAGCAAACAAAATAATTTTTTTTAAATAAAACAACAGAAAAGCATAGGAATGAATAGCCACATGATATGGTATAATGATTTTATGCTGCATGTTTGTTGGGCACTCGAACAAGAAAAAGCGAAAAAGGATCAAGCTAGCCGCAGTGTGTGGGTGAGGACATGGCTTTCACTCCACGAAAGCGAAGGTTGCTGCATGAAGCTCATCAATGAGTTGCGATTGCCCTAACCTTACAAACATTTTCTACGAATGAAAGTAGTAGACTTTGAGCAGTTGGTAATATGTAGCAATCATTCTATTATATACAATACAATTAGCCAAAGTATTCTTTAGTTGGGTATTTGGACCACAAGTGACGTGTCGATTAAAGGTCACACTGCGCTTTTTGTCAAGTGGAAATAGCTCTCAGTCGTTGCAGTATATTTTTCGAGTTCCGCACATTTCCATTAGCAAGATTGTAGAAAATAAACCTATGTTTTTAATGCTTTTAATCAATTTCCTTTAAGGCCCTCTTCTGGTCTAGAGTGCTAAATTTTATGTTTTTTAAAATTCGTGGAAAACATTTTTATTTTTCTGTATTTGTTGTTCGTTCTTATTAAAAATAAAATTAAAAATCTGTGAATGCGGGCTGTTCAAAAAGTTCTCGGGATTTCAAGTAGGCTCTTCCAAAACAAGATGTGTCGATTGTCGTGCCCACGTTTCCGGAAGTCACAGTAATCAGAATGCAAAACGGAAGATAGGAAGTTATTTAGAATGAATAACTTTATCGTCCGTAGCATAATTGTGAAAATATAATTGAATTTGAAATAATGGCGGCCTTTTAAAAAAGAAAAATCGATTTTTTGCAGTCCAGTGTACAAAAAAATAGTATAAACTTTTTGTTCTTAAAGATTTAGGTAGGGACGATAGCCACATTAATTCTGCGTCCATAAAGCTCTACATAATCAAAATCGGCTTGGTAGAACTTGAGAAAACGTGGGCACCATTTTGAAAAACGTGGTTTCGAGAAAAACGCGTTCAAAGTTTGAAGTAATGTGAAAATTATGCAAAGCAAAAACAGGAACATAAGAAATCGGCCCTTAGTCCGCGGCTCCAGTCGAGTCAACATCTGTGTGTCTGGACGGGATATGCAGTTCAATAGCACCGTCGTTTGACCGCCCAACTCCCACCCTGCGGTTGTCGAATCGGCTCCCTGGCTGGTTCAACATTCCTGAAGACGCATCCTTGCCACAGCGTAAGATTGCTGTTCAATACGTCGATGGTGCTTTTCTATTAGCCAAAGACATCTTATGTCGAAAGGTAGGGTAAGGATTAGTATTTAATTACCATCCTTCTAGAACTAGACGAGTAAAATAACGATTTCGCCAGATGTGCAATGAAATGCTCATGTTATTAGGAAATCTCTACCAGCGATACTATTTTCTTTGTACCGATGACATCACAACAGTTATACACTATTTGTTGTGAAGTTGCAGAAATCACAGACAATATTAGCTGTTGGGCTAAGGCAACTAAAAATAAATAATTTCTTAATTGTGTATTTTTATTTCGTGGTCTTGTCGTTTATTTTAATTTTTGGTAAAAAATTTTTAATTATATTTGCCGTGTTTGGTCTTACAATTTGCTTGCTAAAGCAAACCCGGTGTTTAAAAACTAAAATTCGAGTGTATTTCCTGAATCGTTTTCATTTGATGTTCCCGTTTCCGGTAGTAAATGATTTACTTTTCAAATAAAATTTCGAATTTTGGAACTATATTGCAGCAATGGTAACATAAGTAATTTCCATCAGCCGCGCAAGCGCTACTTCGGATTACCAAATTGTTTGCCCAACTATTTGGTGTTTTCCACTTGAAATAAGAAATATTTTTGAAATAGATTTAAGCAAATGATTTGCCGGTTACCTTTACAACCGAAAATATTGAACATATTTTTATTGTGCGTTGCAACTCTTTATAGTTTTACTTTATATAAAATTATATATAAATTATTTATATTAAATAATTATATTTATAATTATTATAAATTATATAGAATTTTTTTACTTAAAATTGATTGATCTACTTTTTTATTTATATTTTCGCCCCCAACCAATTTTCTGCCAAGTTTGATTTCAATTGGTGCATTTTTATGGAAAAGACCATCTTTTTTTGCACAAACCCAAACAATGTATGTAAGACTTACTTCTTTTAGCATTTAGCTAGTTTTTGCCTATAATCAAAAATATTATTATCTTACGTGGGAGATATAATTTCCAATTTCCGGGATATCCAGTATGTTGAACCATTTTTTAAATCTTCATATTTTGAGTGTCACGAAATAAAATAATTTCTTTTAACCACATTTCTATGCATAACTAAAATGTATTAATAAAACTATAAAAAATTTCGGTCCTTACTGGAACTCGAACCTGGGTATCTAAGACTCGTATCCAAACACCTTACATTTACACCAAGGCACCTTCATTTTCGGAATAGAAAAATTACATATATATATGTATGAGACAAAAAGGAATATACTAAAATGCTTTTTAGAATATCTTTTGGGAATGTACTCATATTCTTTTAATTGTATATATCCGGGCTCTAGTCATAAGGGACCAAGAAGGGGAATATAAGGTAGTACGTGGCATACAAAAATTTCTACTTTTCTATAAAAAGGTTCCTCAAAAATTAAAAATTAGTCAAAGAAATCTCAAATTTGGGCCAAAAATGTGTGATTGAACGCCTATTTCATTTAATTATTTGTCATTCTGTAGAACCGAACATTCTATGACAGACAAATTAAACATTAAATTCAGTTAGTAAGCAGCGAAGCGCGCGGGGTATTAGTTATTTATAATGGACAATATCCATAACTTAATGACCTAGACCCCGCTAAAAAGTTCTACGATTTATTTCACTTAAGTAAAAGCATTCAATGGGATATCGAAAGGCGATTCGATGTATAAATTCGACGGCAAAATTCTTTTCTATTTACTTCTTAGTTTCAATTCTAATACCAGTCATACCACCCTTTTACCAAAGACATTAGAATATGAAGATGAGTAACGCCATACGATTTTGCACACGATTTTTTGCCCCTGGCTTTTCAGCTGGCTTTTCGCTCTCTTGAAATTTTGTCCAGAAGCCAGAGAGGGAGAGCGCTCTAGAGCCAGCCGCGTTTTTGTACGCATACAGCGACAGCCGACGTCTGTATGTGCATTACTCACACAAGCAAGTGCATTCTATTTTATAGATTTTTACGCTCTCAACTTTGTGTGAGCGGAGAGAGCGCGATTTTCGGCGCCACCAAAAAAAACAGCTGCATATTGCAAAACCATTGTATGGGCGTTCGGCATCTTAGAGATTATATTGGTCTTTGCTTTTACCTTATATCTAAATTTTAATATGAAATTTTTTCTTTATTTGCATACAGCTTATTGATTGGTTCCACTCACCGACAAGATGGTCAACATCGGCCATATTTTTGTTTTGGCGCAGCTACTGGTATGTCATTCGTATCACCACGTACATTCCCCTTAAATTCATACCGTATTTTTTACTTATGCCATAGGTCCTTGCGGCCGGAGTAGTAGATCTCAACGATGAAAGTGATGATTCATTTAATGGCATAGCCGAATTTGATGCCTCCCTGTCGGCTCGCCTCATACGCGACACATCTTTAGCTGCAAAAAATATTGAGAAAATCGATGTGAAATGTGACCAAGCTAATGGCATGTTAGTTGAGGTGGAATTCTCGGAAGTTTTCAATGGAGTCATCTACAGTCAGGGATATTACAATGATCCCAAATGCAGGTGAGTTATTTGGTTCAGACAAAAAAAAAACAGTTTATTACTCCATCCTTGGCTATTTCTTTTGTAGCTATGTCAACGCCAATGGCAACGAACGAAAATTCATCTTTAATGTACCCTTCGATGGGTGCGGCAGTAAACCCTCCTGCTCCTTGTGTGCATCTGTTGATAATATACTTATTATACAAAACGATAAAGATGTGCAGGAAAGTTGGGATATTGCACGGAAAATATCCTGCAGTCGTGGGGATGAGCGGGAGAAGACCGTGTACTTTAAGCCATTTGTGGTCGATATGTTGGAAGTAGTCGCAGTGGAGACGCCCAGCGGACCAGTTGAGTGCTGGATGGAAATTGGTACGGGCATACCGCCGAATCTTAAGCCCATTAACTATACCCTAAAACTGGGTACGGATATAACGTTTACCATTAATGTGAAACACCAAACTCAGGAGTGGGATGCCAACATTCTGCAGTGCTATGCCTCCGATAATACCGAATTTGAAGGACGCAATACCAAGAGGTTGCAACTCTCTGATAAAAGAGGATGCTCTCTGAAGCCTAAGATTTTCGGGGAATGGCAAAAACTGGAAACGGCCGCGGGTGGTGGCCATACCTCAACATTTTATAATACACTCAAAGCTTTCAAGTTCCCAGATCGTTCTCAGGTATATCTAAAATGTGATATTGAACTGTGCAGCGGAAGCTGTGAACGTGACTACAGTTGTGGGGACGCGACGTCAAGCGATTGTGCTCCAGGCTCAAACAATGTTAACTGCAGGGATACCGATCTCACATACACGACTAGTCGTACACCCATAACTACGACAAAGCCAAGGTGCTACCCTGGATCAACTGATCCTCGCTGTCCACAAGAACCTAGAGTAACTCCCAGACCAAGATGCTACCCTGGCTCAACTGATCCTGAGTGTCAGCCAGCAACTTCTAAGCCCAGATGCTATCCTGGCTCTACCGATCCTCGCTGCCCACAAGAGCCTAGAACTACAGTCAAACCCAGATGTTATCCTGGCTCCAGAGATCCCGAGTGTCAGCCAGCCACCTACCTGCCACCTGCAACTAGGATACCGGTGACCACATCGAAGCCTAGATGCTATCCTGGCTCAACCGATCCTCGCTGCCCACAAGAGCCTATAACTACTGTCAAACCCAGATGTTATCCTGGATCCACAGATCCCGAGTGCCAGCCACCCACATGAAACCCCACTAGAAACACCCGTCAACCCGCCACAGAGCCCAACTACTGCAACCAAGATGTTATCCTGGCTCTACCGATCCTCGCTGCCCACAAGAGCCATAACTACGTCAAACCCAGATGTTATCCTGATCCACGACCCGAGCCAGCCACCCACATAGCACCCAACTAGACCGTGACCACATCGAAGCCTAGATGCTATCCTGGCTCTACCGATCCTCGCTGCCCACAAGAGCCTATAACTACTGTCAAACCCAGATGTTATCCTGGATCCACAGATCCCGAGTGCCAGCCACCCACATATGAGAAACCCACAACTAGAAAACCGGTGACCACATCGAAGCCTAGATGCTATCCTGGCTCTACCGATCCTCGCTGCCCACAAGAGCCCATAACTACTGTCAAACCCAGATGTTATCCTGGCTCTACCGATCCTCGCTGCCCACAAGAGCCCATAACTACTGTCAAACCCAGATGTTATCCTGGATCCACAGATCCCGAGTGCCAGCCAGCCACATACCTGCCACCTGCAACTAGGATACCGGTGACCACATCTAAGCCCAGATGCTATCCTGGCTCTACCGATCCTCGCTGCCCACAAGAGCCTAAAACTACTGTCAAACCCCCCAAGCCAAGATGTTATCCTGGTTCCACAGATCCTGATTGTCAACCATTAACAAAGACAACTCAAACTCCTGTTTCTGCCTGCCGCCCAGGTTCCAAGAGCCCCGAATGCCTCAATTGTTACCCCGGATCTCCAGATCCAAGATGTCCTAAGGTGCCAACTACAGTCAGGTCAGGGTGCTTTGAGGGTTCGAATGATCCAAAATGTCAACCAGCAACATACCTACCCCCAACCACTCGAACTCCAAGGTGTTATCCGGGCTCAACTGATTCCCGTTGCCCACAGACGTCAAGGACTACTCTTAAACCAACTACCAGAGCTCCAGTAACTACAGCTAAACCCCGGTGTTACCCGGGGTCAACTGATCCTCGTTGCCCCCAAGAGCCTAAAACTACTGCCAAGCCAAGATGTTATCCTGGATCGACTGACCCGGAGTGCAAACCTGTTACATACACACCACCCTCCACAAGAACTCCAACAACTACATCTAAGCCAAGGTGTTATCCAGGCTCCACTGATCCTCGCTGTCCACAGGAGCCCAGAACTACTCCCAAACCAAAATGTTATCCAGGCTCGACAGATGATGAGTGCCAGCCAGCCACCTACTTGCCCCCCACTACTAGGACCCCAATCACAACAGCAAAACCTAGATGTTATCCAGGATCGACTGATCCTCTCTGTCCTCAGGATCAAAAGACAACTTCCAAGCCAAGATGTTATCCTGGTTCGACAGATCCTGAGTGTCAACCTGCCACCTACTTGCCACCAACTACTAGAACTCCCAAAACTACATCTAAACCACGTTGCTATCCAGGATCCAGTGATCCTCGTTGCCCCCAGGAACCAGTAACTACTGTCAAGCCATCCACTTACACTCCACCAACGACGAGAACTCCGATAACTACATCTAAACCAAGATGTTACCCGGGTTCAACTGATCCTCGTTGCCCCCAGCAGCCCAAAACTACTGCCAAGCCAAGATGCTATCCTGGATCAACTGCTCCTGAGTGTCAACCCGCCACCTACTTGCCACCAGCAACACCACCACCGGTAACTACATCAAAGCCAAGGTGTTTCCCCGGGTCAACAGATCCCAGTTGCCCACGGCAGCCTAAGACAACGCGCAAGCCAAGATGCTATCCTGGCTCCACAGATCCCGACTGCCAGCCTACCACTTACTCACCACTAACAACTAGAACTCCAATAACTACATCTAAGCCCAGGTGTTATCCGGGATCAACTGATCCTCGCTGTCCACAGGAGGTCGGAACTACAATCAAGCCCAGATGTTATCCTGGCTCGACAGATTTTGAGTGTCAACCTGCCACTTATTTGCCACCAACCACCAGGATCCCGATAACTACATCTAGGCCTAGAACAACTCCCAAGCCAAGATGCTATCCTGGCTCCACTGATCCCGATTGTAAACCATTAATAAAGACAACGCAGACACCTACATCTGCTTGTCGACCCGGCTCTACAGATCCAGAATGTTTAAATTGCTTCCCTGGTTCCCCAGACCCAAGATGTCCCAAAGTGCCAACTACCAAAAGGCCAGGATGTTATGAGGGCTCAGACGATCCCAAATGTCAGCCTGCAACCTACCTACCACCGTCGACGCGAACACCTGTAACTACTTCTAGACCAAGATGTTATCCAGGATCCACTGACCCTCGCTGTCCACAGGAGGCTAAGACTACTCCTAAGCCCAACTGCTATCCTGGATCAACTGATCCACGCTGTCCACAGGTGCCTAAGACTACTCCCAAGCCCAACTGCTATCCAGGATCAACTGATCCACGCTGTCCACAGGAGCCTAAGACTACTCCCAAGCCCAGCTGCTATCCAGGATCAACTGATCCACGCTGTCCACAGGTGCCTAAGACTACTCCCAAGCCCAGCTGCTATCCAGGATCAACTGATCCACGCTGTCCACAGGTGCCTAAGACTACTCCCAAGCCCAGCTGCTATCCAGGATCAACTGATCCACGCTGTCCACAGGAGCCTAAGACTACTCCCAAGCCCAACTGCTATCCAGGATCAACTGATCCTCGCTGTCCACAGGTGCCTAAGACTACTCCCAAGCCCAACTGCTATCCAGGATCAACTGATCCACGCTGTCCCCAGGTGCCTAAGACTACTCCCAAGCCCAACTGCTATCCAGGATCAACTGATCCACGCTGTCCCCAGGTGCCTAAGACTACTCCCAAGCCCAGCTGCTATCCAGGATCAACTGATCCACGCTGTCCACAGGAGGTCATAACTACAATCAAGCCCAGATGTTATCCTGGCTCGACAGATTTTGAGTGTCAACCTGCCACTTATTTGCCACCACCCACCAGGATCCCGATAACTACATCTAAGCCTAATTGCTATCCAGGATCAACTGATCCTCGCTGTCCACAGGTGCCTAAGACTACTCCCAAGCCCAACTGCTATCCAGGATCAACTGATCCACGCTGTCCACAGGAGCCTAAGACTACTCCCAAGCCCAACTGCTATCCAGGATCAACTGATCCACGCTGTCCACAGGTGCCTAAGACTACTCCCAAGCCCAGCTCCAGCAACGCCCCCCGACCGACCACCCCAAGCCAACTGCTATCCAGGATCAACTGATCCACGCTGTCCGCAGGTGCCTAAGACTACTCCCAAGCCCAGCTGCTATCCAGGATCAACTGATCCTCGCTGTCCACAGGAGGTCATAACTACAATCAAGCCCAGATGTTATCCTGGCTCGACAGATTTTGAGTGTCAACCTCTTATTGCCACCACCCACCAGGATCCCGATAACTACATCTCCAAGCCCAACTGCTATCCAGGACAACTGATCCCGCTTCCACAGGGCCTAAGACTACTCCCAAGCCCAATGCTTCCAGGATCAACTGATCCTCGCTGTCCCGGGCCTGACTACTCCACCCCCGGCCTAAGACTACTCCCAAGCCCAACTGCTATCCAGGATCAACTGATCCTCGCTGTCCACAGGAGCCTAAGACTACTCCCAAGCCCAACTGCTATCCAGGATCAACTGATCCACGCTGTCCGCAGGTGCCTAAGACTACTCCCAAGCCCAGCTGCTATCCAGGATCAACTGATCCACGCTGTCCACAGGAGGTCAAAACCACAATCAAGCCAAGATGCTATCCTGGCTCCACTGATCCTGATTGTAAACCATTAATAAAGACAACGCAGACTCCTGTATCTGCTTGTCGACCGGGCTCTACAGATCCAGAATGCTTAAATTGCTTCCCTGGTTCCCCAGACCCAAGATGTCCCAAAGTGCCAACTACCAAAAGGCCAGGATGTTATGAGGGGTCAGACGATCCCAAATGCCAGCCTGCAACCTACCTACCACCGTCGACCCGAACACCTGTAACTACTTCTAGACCAAGATGTTATCCAGGATCCACTGACCCTAGCTGTCCACAGGTGCCTAAGACTACTCCCAAGCCCAGCTGCTATCCAGGATCAACTGATCCTCGCTGTCCACAGGAGCCTAAGACTACTCCCAAGCCCAACTGCTATCCAGGATCAACTGATCCACGCTGTCCCCAGGTGCCTAAGACTACTCCCAAGCCCAACTGCTATCCAGGATCAACTGATCCACGCTGTCCCCAGGTGCCTAAGACTACTCCCAAGCCCAACTGCTATCCAGGATCAACTGATCCACGCTGTCCCCAGGTGCCTAAGACTACTCCCAAGCCCAACTGCTATCCAGGATCAACTGATCCTCGCTGTCCACAGGTGCCTAAGACTACTCCCAAGCCCAACTGCTATCCAGGATCAACTGATCCACGCTGTCCACAGGAGGTCGAAACCACAATCAAGCCCAGATGTTATCCTGGCTCGACAGATTTTGAGTGTCAACCTGCCACTTATTTGCCACCACCCACCAGGATCCCGATAACTACATCTAAGCCTAATTGCTATCCAGGATCAACTGATCCTCGCTGTCCACAGGAGCCTAAGACTACTCCCAAGCCCAACTGCTATCCAGGATCAACTGATCCACGCTGTCCACAGGTGCCTAAGACTACTCCCAAGCCCAGCTGCTACGACACGCCACCCCAAACGCCGCTCCCAGCAACTGCTATCCAGGATCAACTGATACTCGCTGTCCACAGGAGCCTAAGACTACTCCCAAGCCCAACTGCTATCCAGGATCAACTGATCCTCGCTGTCCACAGGTGCCTAAGACTACTTCCAAGCCCAACTGCTATCCAGGATCAACTGATCCTCGCTGTCCACAGGTGCCTAAGACTACTCCCAAGCCCAACTGCTATCCAGGATCAACTGATCCACGCTTCCGTCATAACCACAATCAAGCCCAGATGTTATCCTGGCTCGACAGATTTTGAGTGTCAACCTGCCACTTATTTGCCACCACCCACCAGGATCCCGATAACTACATCTAAGCCTAATTGCTATCCAGGATCAACTGATCCTCGCTGTCCACAGGAGCCTAAGACTACTCCCAAGCCCAACTGCTATCCAGGATCAACTGATCCACGCTGTCCACAGGTGCCTAAGACTACTCCCAAGCCCAACTGCTATCCAGGATCAACTGATCCACGCTGTCCACAGGAGGTCAAAACCACAATCAAGCCAAGATGCTATCCTGGCTCCACTGATCCTGATTGTAAACCATTAATAAAGACAACGCAGACTCCTGTATCTGCTTGTCGACCGGGCTCTACAGATCCAGAATGCTTTAAATTGCTTCCCTGGTTCCCCAGACCCAAGATGTCCCAAAGTGCCAACTACCAAAAGGCCAGGATGTTATGAGGGGTCAGACGATCCCAAATGCCAGCCTGCAACCTACCTACCACCGTCGACCCGAACACCTGTAACTACTTCTAGACCAAGATGTTATCCAGGATCCACTGACCCTAGCTGTCCACAGGTGCCTAAGACTACTCCCAAGCCCAGCTGCTATCCAGGATCAACTGATCCTCGCTGTCCACAGGAGCCTAAGACTACTCCCAAGCCCAGCTGCTATCCAGGATCAACTGATCCTCGCTGTCCACAGGAGCCTAAGACTACTCCCAAGCCCAGCTGCTATCCAGGATCAACTGATCCTCGCTGTCCACAGGAGCCTAAGACTACTCCCAAGCCCAGCTGCTATCCAGGATCAACTGATCCACGCTGTCCACAGGTGCCTAAGACTACTCCCAAGCCCAACTGCTATCCAGGATCATCTGATCCACGCTGTCCACAGGAGGTCAAAACCACAATCAAGCCCAGATGTTATCCTGGCTCGACAGATTTTGAGTGTCAACCTGCCACTTATTTGCCACCACCCACCAGGATCCCGATAACTACATCTAAGCCTAATTGCTATCCAGGATCAACTGATCCTCGCTGTCCGCCGGAGCCTAAAACTACTCCCAAACCCAAATGTTATCCAGGGTCGCCAGATCCTGAGTGTCGACCAGCCACTTACTCTCCACCAACAAGTGGGACTCCTATAACTACGTCAAAACCTTTGAACTGTTCTCCAGAATCGACAGATCCCCGCTGTCCACAGGTGCCCAAGACTACTTCTAAGCCCAATTGCTACCCTGGATCAACTGATCCTCGTTGCCCAGCCCACAGCCTGGTCACTACCACAAACCAACCGGCTACAACTCCAGTTTACTGTTACCCAGGATCTATTGATCCGCGTTGTCCCGATAGTGGCTACAAGGGCACCAGCCGCATTCCAGCCACATATTTGCCTCCCCTAAGTGACCCTGGATACGATAGAACCATTCGCGACGCAAAGAGCTTATTCTTTAATGAAATTAATCAATTGGCTTTCACGGACAACAATGTTTTTGAACTGGAAGACGATGATGAGTCGCCAAGCAGAAGCAAACGTGATCTAAAGGAGACCGAAATAGATCCACTCCTAACTGCTGACGATGATGATCTTCTATCCAGGAAAATCATGAAGCGTGAATTTAGCGAGCGACAACCAGAAAGAGAAATAATCTCCTTGACTCTGGGCATCCGAACTGGGATCAATGTAAAATAGTCAAAAAGAAATACTCATCCATCAACCGATATGTATTCTACTTAGAAAGTTAATCATTGTATTAAAATACAAAAACCTATTTAAAAATAAATTTGTATGTATGTCAAATGCTCGTTTTCAGTCCGTTTATAAATTCTATGGAGGGGGTAAATAAACTCTGGAGCAACACTATGAGTACACTTCTTTGAGGAACTATTTGTAATATATTTGTAAACATGCAAAGTGGGTCAGTGCTGTCAGATGTCGAAAAAGGCCAAATTCTGGCGCTCAAAAGTGAGAATTGCTCATTTCGTGAAATTGTCTGAAAAATTGGTCGCTCCGACAAGGTTGTGCGAAATCTTTTGAAAAACCAAAATGAATATGGAAAAAAAACCCGAGGTTTAAATATATAAATTAAGAGTTTTTTTTCATCAAGGGGCAACAGTCGTACTTGTTGCAGAACACAAAGCTTTTTTGACAATGCAGCAGCAGCTCCGCAGCATGTGTACAAGCATTTTATGCACTTATTCGCCATTCAGTTTCATTTCATTATTCTTCAGTATGCAGCTAACAATTGAGGCGAAACCTACCCAGAACAGTGAACAGTCGATTAGAGTGGGAAACTAACCGCTACCTGTGTCGATTTGAACACAACCCTCTATGGTTTCGCATATAGTGGGGATGCTTAAGTCCCGGAATACAGTGGTATTACAAATTTACCAATACTTTTAAAATTGTGTCGCATACTACTTAAAGATTATTCCCCCGTGCCGCCTAGAAGATAAGGATCCACACACTGTTATCAAATCCAAAATTTTGTATTATTCCAGGCTGCAAACCACTAAAACTTTGCAAAAGGTTCGGCCGGGGGCTTCGAAGTCTAAGCTCGTGTTCGCGGATACCTCAGTGCAATAAGTATATGTGCAAATATGTTTTCGTTTCTCTCTTCCTCAATAGTAAGAACAGAACATATGTTCTAGGTATGCAAAAGTCTTTTGTTGTTATCTATTTTTAGAATGCTTTTGCATAATTCTTCTTTGGCCATCATTCTTAGTACCGTTATCACACATTTGAGTAGCGAGATTTGATTTTCTTAGGAAATAAGTTTATGTGCAAAAACCAATTAGTGTGCATTTAATGGTCGGCGTGCAACAAATTGGATGTGTTTTGATAAAAAATGAAAAGTTGAGAGTAAATTAAGTAGTTGTTGCAGAAACACAAAAAAAAATTTTTAAATTTTCCTAAGAATGCCGCGTGGAACACATTTATCAGCTGAGGAACGCGGACGAATCCAAGGATTGAACGAAGGTGGGGCTACCATCACTGAAATAGCTTCCAGAGTGTCTCGACACAGAAATACGATAGCTAATTTCTTAAAAATCCAAGCTCCTATGGTCAGATTAAACGCAGTGGCAGACCGAGCCACATCGACGATAGGTGCAAGCGTGAGATTAAGCGCCTGGCTGTAAACAATCAAATGTCTTGTACAGGCATTAAACGTCATTTAGAGCTCAATGTCGGTAGAAGACGGATCCATAAAATTTTAACTGAAAATTGTAACCTTAAAACATAGTTCCCGGGTGGCTGTACCGATGCTATTGCCACGCCATCTTAAGGCTCGTTTGGCGTTTGCTGACAGGTACAAATTTTGGACCGAAGAATTCCGAAACGTTATTTTTTCGGATGAAAAAAGTTTAATCTTGATGGTCCTGATGGCTGTCATAAGTATTGGCGTGACTTAAGAAAACCAAGAGAAACTCGCCATAAGAGGAATCACGGCGGTGGATCACTGATGATTTGGGCCTGTTTCGGATATGCAGGAAAGTCTCGGCTATGTTTTATTCCAATAAGAACAAACTCAGAAATCTATATTCAATTGCTGGAGAGTGAATTAATAGATTTTGCAGACGATCTTTACGAAGATAGATGGATTTTTCAACAGGACAACGCTCCAATCCACACATCAAAAGCCACAAAGGCTTATTTTTCTTCAAGAAAAATACCTGTACTGGAGTGGCCGGCTATCAGTCCTGACTTGAACCCAATTGAGGACCTCTGGGGTATCCTCTCAGCCAGGATTTATAAAGGTGGGAGGCAGTTCGACTCAATTAAGCATTTAAAGTACGCTTTGCTTGCAGAATGGGAGTTAATAAGCAATGAAACTCTCCAAAATCTGGCAGATTCCATGCCAAACCGCCTTGCAAAAGTCTTAGAGGCAAAAGGAAAGCACATTAACTATTAAAGTTGATCAAAAGTTTGAACTTAATACAAAATTTTAAGAACTATATAAAATGCACATATACTTATTTCCTAAGAATGAAATACATTTGTTAAATAATAATTTTTTGTTAATAAATATTGAAGTACTGTAAGGCAGTTCTTAGTTACTGGCTCTAGAGCTATAAGTAAAAAATATACTTGGCTTGAATCGTTTGGTTTAAAACAAGGTTTTTCCAAAAATGTTAATGCACATATACTTATTGCACTGAGTATATGTAAATGCTAGTTTCGTTATTCTCTAAGTTAAGTATATCCTTTTTTATAACAGACACTAACAGTATAAATACCTTTAAATGTGTATGCCGGAACCAGCCCATTTACATAATTTTATTGTTTCAGGTACTTTTCTGTAGTTTATACAATTTTTAAAAAAATTTTGTTATACTCTGTATCGAAGGTACATAGAGTATAATAAGTTTTGAAAAGTATGTAACAGGGAGAAGGAATCATTTTCGACCCTGATAAAGTATATATTCTTGATCCGCATCAACAGCCACTCGCTAATTTCCGATGTCACACTGTCCGGCCCGTACGAATGAAAAAAAAGATTCAGAGATGGTAAGAGATGAGGTTGGGCAAGTGTGGAACAAATGCTTCTTATACTGCTTAGGCGATCAAGTTTATTTGTAATTTTTGCCACGCCCCCCTCCCGCCCCCGCACTTTCAAAAAACGAATTTCTTCCACAGTTTTGTAGATAGATGATTTATACCTTCTAGAGATAGTTATTATTAGTAATATGTATCGATTTGCCGAAGAAATGATAAAGATCGGATGAGTGGTTCTCAAGTTATGAGCAAATAAGTGAATCACCCCCGCCACCCCTCCCCACCCTCATTACAACTAACGCCGCGCAATGTTGAGAGAGAGAGAAAAGTAGAGAGAAAGAGAGAGAGAGAGAGAGAGAG